>CAVNYN010289564.1:0-44261 GCA_963692815.1 Nyctanthes arbor-tristis | reverse complement strand
CGTCTGTTAGTCATGTTGGTCTATCTAACATGTATAGTTCGCATGTCAACTTGTTTGCATAACTACTAATTTCCTTTCTCTTTTTTTTTTCTTTCTTTCACCCCCCCCCCCCCACCTTTTTTCTCTCATCAAAATGACACTTTACCATCAAAATGTAAAGTGTGAGCCCTCGTATAAAATACAATATAAGTTGAATTTCTACAACATTGACATTTATAGTCCACGATATCCTCCTTAAATGCATGGACGGATATGCATTTAATGTGTTTACCTTTTGATGCTTCAAGTATATGTCAAAATATATCCCCCAAAAGCGTGACTAGTGGGAGGCAGCACGAAAATTGTAATTAAGACCGTACGACCATCAATGTGGAGCTACAATTTATTAACTGTCGTTATATGATATATGTAAACCACCAGTGTTCGTCTTTACTTGTGGATATGGTCATATTGACGTTCTCTGAGATGTCTACGTTCCTTTCATTTGATATATCATTGCACAATCTTTTTCATTGTAGACAAATCATTCACATTGTTGCCGCCAGGCCCACGTCTTCAAAGCGACGAGCTTTGCTGGATTCCCCTTGTGCAAGAGCATGCCATCGCACTACTAGAAAAATACACAATTCCCTCAAAATGGCTTTGTGGGAGTCATCTCTATTCTTCCAACCATACAATTCCCATACAATTTCAATCAAAATACATTTGAAAATTTGCCTTATTGTGCATATGTGATTTGATGGCACACAAGTTGGATTCTCGCACTTTTGGTGAAGGGTTCGATCGCCCACCTCTACAATCCCCTTTGTGATACTCTTTTGAAAAAAAAAAAAAAAGAATCACAAAGGAGGGGACATGTAACGGGCATATGACAACGGAAATGAGCTAAAATTATGTAATAACAAAGCATATGACCATGAGTTTTTCTATTAAAAGGGCGATTCTCCTACACATCGAGAGAACCGTCCTATGTGGCGCACACATGGCATACAAAAGCCCCATAGCTGGTTTTTAACTATTTGATGCAAGGAAATTGAAGGGGCTCACGGTTGAAATTTAAAACACAAAATCAGACACATCCATCCACCCCGACCCAATAATTTGCACCCCCTAAAATTTGTAGAGGGTAGGAGTCATTCCATCAAAGAAGAAACCCAGCCGAGGTGGTGATGGTGTTGCTAATCTGATCTATTTGATTGGGTAAATATGATCTGTTAAGAAAGTGATTGTGTTTAGTGGTGTTGATGGTGTTGGTAATCTGATCTATTTGATTTAAGGACTTTAAAGAAAAAAAGATTTTTTTTTTTCAATTTATGTATCAATTCTATTTACGGGGTGTCCCCAACAAGGAATTTGAAGAATTTTTTAAGATCTACAGATTTCATGGATTTTAACAGAATTTCACAGAATTTATCAGATTCTAATGGAATTCTATACCATAGATTGTGTGGATTTTAATAGATTTTAATGGAATTTGTTGTTGTCCTCAAATATTGAATTAATGGATTTTTATGAAACTACCATAACTTCATGATTATCAAAAAAATACAAAAAAACATAAATATTCAAACAAAGTCATTAACCAAAAAAAAGGAAGAAAAAAATAATTCCATAAAATAGTTATCTTACAAAAATATAATTTGAAATGGTCAAAAGTAACACTCTGAAAAATTTAAAAATTTCATTTTGACTTAAACCTCAAATAATGATTTACTATAACGATTAGGTACGTGATTTTCAAAACATGCTATAATAATTTGAAAACATCTTTGTAATTGGCTAATTAGCTGTGTCATTTGGTAAGAAATTGAAAACATTCTTGTAGGCTTTAATGAGGACGGAAAACGGTTTCTTGAGTTGTATCAACTATATTCATTGGTTAGTACTATTACCAAAAGAAACATAAAGGCAAAATCGGGTAACAAGTTTGAAACCAAAGAAGGCTTAAATAAGAAATATAATACTATAATGGTATAGTCAAAAAGCCAAGCACTTAATTATAAAATGTCTTAAGTTGAAGGATTCATTAAGAGATAAATAGAAAAATGTAGATGACACTTGGACCATTGAGTTTTGCTCACATGAAAAAAATGAGATAACACTTGGCAATTGTAAGAAACAAGAATTCTCATGAATGTACAATTGAAGCTATTTCTATTGGATGTGTATTAATGCACTTAGAGACAATTGGGAGCCCTTCCATTGGTATAATCCAAAGACCTTTAGAAACTAGTTGGGAAAATTCGTCCATATATTGAAGAGAACTTAGAAAACCCTTGAGAAACCTTCAAAAACCTATCTTTTGTCTTCCAAACAAACATTTCCTCATATACATACAAGACACTACTTGGAAAGCTATCTTACTTGAAGAATATCCAAAGGTTTGAAGGTATTTGAGCCACATCTAGACATCCACAAATCTTTACAAGGAACAAAAGTAAGGTGAGTAACTAAGCGCTTGGTTTCCATTAGCATGCCATCTCTTTGTGAAAAGAATGATTATTTGATGTCTTATATTGATAAGAAATGAAATGTTTTCTTGCATACACTTCATTAGTATTGCCCTACCCTTTCTGTAATGAATAACTTTGAATTGTTCCTATACTATAACTTATTCTATGACCCAGGATAAGAATGATTGGCATGGTGTCTGCTTTGATTGATAATACTTTCTGAAACTTCGGTAAGGGTCAACCGGAGTTATTATGGATCCATGTATCCTCGTATTGCCATGAGAAATTTGGCATTTGAATGATATGATTGCGCTACGGGTAGTTGGTGATCATAGTGGTTGGGCCCTATTATACATTTGAAGAGGTTTGTGTATATTTTGCTTATGGAACTTGTAATTAAAAAATGGTTTTCTTGAAGTCTTATAGTAAACCAATACATTATGTTACTCACGGGGTACCTAGTACTCACTCAATGTTTAACAAATTTTGTAGATGTTCATTCGCAAGGTGTTTGAAAAGCAAGCGAAGACTTAGAGCGAGAACTCAAGCGGGAGTCAGATATCACAAGTAATAGAGACGGATTTGTGGGGATACTATGAAGACGCCCCACAATTTCTTATGTACTTGAGCACAACCTATGAGCTTAATGTATATTGTGCCTACACTCATGCCCACATCTACCATGATAGGTTTATGGTGGATAAATCTATGTTTTTCACTTAATATGATAACATGATATTAGAATAAACTAGGTACTTGCATATGTAACACTTAGTGTGTACTATAATGAATGACTTTTGTATGGATTTGAACCTTATTTTCTATGTAAAGGTTTTCCAATTCCACTACTCGGCAAGTTATGAATAAAATAAGTTGGTTAGCATAATTTGTTCTTCATGCAAATTTTGATGTAGTGTGTAGTAAAAACGAGTAAAAAAAAATAGATAACCAAACTTGTTTCCTAACTAATCCTAAAATGAGAAAAGAAAAGAGGTTCATGGGAGTTTAAACTTGTATTAAATGATGTGATAAATTTTAGTTACAAAGTTACTTCAGAACTTAAAGCGATATGAAAATTAATTAACTAGTGAATTGTCTCATTCCATGTTATAAATATGAGTGTTCATCCATAAAAAGGTGATTTACTTAATAAGAAAGATCGACAAATAACTAGGTATGACAAAAAGTTTGTTAAATTTGTAAAAAGAAAATCATTGTCTTTTGAATCAATCTCTATTCTCTTCATTTAAGGCATCTTTCCACATTTCTTGAGCTATGTAATTTCTCCATTCATTTGCATTTTCTCTTTGTTCTTCTTGAGTTTGTATAATATCCACAGCATCTTCAATTTATTTATGTTAATAAAGATGGTTGAGATGAATCTTCGTCATCTGGTTCAATAGGAAATTCATCAGAACGATATTCTTTGCGAAGAAAATTATGCAATCCTGCACAAGCCAATACTAACTCTGCTTGTGTTCTGAATGGGAATGGAGGCGCCGACTTAAAAATTGTAAATCTTGATTTTAGTATGCCGAATATTCTCTCAACTACATATACGAAAGCTCATCATTGCTAAAATAATTCGATAATACATTGTTTTTAATTAATTAATTTCACAAGTGGTGCAGAAATTAATTCAATAACACACTGTTTTCAATTAATCATCACAAGTCGTGCAGAAATTAATGGCTTGTATTAATTAATTTGATAATACAAAATCGTTCAAGTGAGTGAGGAGAATTCTTTGTGAAATTTTTTTGGCTTTACTTTCTTGTCTGCTTATGCTCCGCACATAATTCAACTTTTCATTCGTATAAGCAATTTCCACAGTAAGTAAAATCACTGAACTCACGAAAATAAAAACGAGAATTCATGGTGTTTATTCACAAAACTTAGTATCGACTCAAAAATACAAATGGAGAAGAAATTACCTTATCAAATTGTTGTCGTAAGAGGATGTCAAAGGAGAAGGAACTTGCATTGAGAAGTTGAGAGGTAGAAGACGAATGAACGATACGGTAGAGAGAAATATACGTTCTGATTGTTTTGTTTTTGCTATAAACAATCTTTTTTAATCTTTTTTTTTTTAATGCAGTTCTACAATTCATAGAAACTAAAAAGGTAATTTACACCTAATGTCACTAACCTTTCAACAATTAATAGATCATGTCTCTAACTTTTATTGCTCCTTGTGGGGTCCTCAAATTTTAAACAAATCCCCATTTATGTCCATATTAACGGAAAACATCTATTTACACCGTTAAACGTCTAATTGGCAAGAGAAAGTTAGGGGTATTTTTAGTATAACATAAGAAAACCTATTTTGCATATAAAAAAATAAATAAATATTTTAAATTGCTGCTGGAAATGGCAGTAGAAGTTTTGCCATTTTCGGCAGCACAAGGGGAGGCTCCCTCTGGGGGAGTCGGCGCACGGCTGGGGAGGAAAGGTGAGTCTCCCCTTGTTGCCAAGGGGGAGATTCCCCCCACCCCAAATGTAACGACATGCTCCACTTTGACATGATATTGTTCGCTTTGGGTCTAGCTTACACGGTTTTACTCTTGGGCTTCTACCCTAAAAGGTCTCATGTCAGTTAGAGTAGGTCTCTTGGCATATAAACTGGTCTCTCTTTCTCCACCCAAGCGACGTGGGATTGAAGCTGTCACAATCACCCAACCTAAGGGGCCCAACGTCCTCGTTAGCTACACTTCCGGTTGGGCTCTGCTCTGATACTATCTGCAACGACCCGTTCCACTTTGACATGATATTGTCCACTTTGGGCCTAGTCCGTATTGTTTTACACTTGGGCTCTCACCGAACCGGAAGTGTGGCCAACGAGGACGTTGGGCCCCCTTAGTGGGGTGATTGTGACAGCATCAATTCTACGTCGCTTGGGTAGAGAAAGAGAGACCAGTTTATATGCCAAAAAACATATTCCAACTGACATGAGGCCTTTTGGGGTAGAAGCCCAAGAGTAAAACCGTGCAGGTTAGGTTCAAAGCGAACAATATCATGTCAAAGTGGAGCGGGTCGTTACACCAAACAACAAAAAAAGGCTACTGGAAATGACAGCCCTAAAGAGGGAGCCCTCTAAAAAATTTAAAATATTTACTTTTTTATATGCCAAATGTGTTTTCTTTTGTTATGCCAAAAATGCCCCTAACTTTCTCTTACCAATTGGATGTTTAACAGTGCAAATTGATGGTTTCTGTTAATAGGAACGTAATTGGGGATTTGTTTAAAGGTTGAAGACCTCACAAGAAGAAATAAAGATTAGAGACGTGATCTATTAATTATTGAAATGTTGTGGACGTTAGAAGTTAATTAGCCAAACTAAAAAGTATATAGTGATCCAGTTAAAAATTTCAACGTGTAACGTGAGAAGCACTTTTTTATTTTCAAACCAATAACAAATATATTTTTAATAATTATTACAGAGAGAGAGAGAGAGAGAGAGAGAGAGAATGGAAGGAGAAATTAGAAAGGGAAGCAGATCAGTATGTGTAACGGGGGGAACTGGATTTGTGGCTTCATGGCTGATCATGAGGCTTCTTCAAAATGGCTACTCTGTCAACACAACTATTAGGTTTGACCCTCAAGGTTAGTTTTAATTAAATTAATTAATATCTCTTTAATTTAATAACATCATCCTCTTCTTCGCAACTCACAAATCAATGTCTTTTTTCCTCTGTAACTCATCTTAGTTTGAATCGGAGTCTCGTAATCGATTGTTGAAAGATCCTCTTTGTTTGAATCATAGTTGACAACCGATAGGTGAATACATATATTCTAAGTTCAAATACATATATTCTACTCTCCGAGAGGTCCAAAGTAAAAATATCTTCGATTAATATTAACAATTTTCTCCAATTCAGAGTAAGAATACGATAGACTTTTTATTTCTATATTTTCTGGGGTCTGGGGAGAGTTTCAAAAATGGACACTAGCCAATAGCCAATGTCAAATTAACATTTTGACCAAATCACAAAAATATAAATTATTTCTTGAAATTTTTGCTACATGATTAAACTTTTTTCTACCTTTACTGCAGACAATGAGAATGATATCAGCTACCTCACAGGACTGCCCGGTGCATCGGAAAGGCTGCGGTTTTTTAACGCCGATCTTAACAAACCGGATAGTTTCACCCCGGCAATTAAAGGATGCATTGGAGTTTTTCATGTTGCTCATCCAATCGATCTCGGGGACAAAGAAACCGAAGAAATGAAGATCAACAAATCTGTCAATGGAACTTTAGGCATTCTTCAGGCGTGCCTCGACTCAAAGACAGTGAAGCGAGTTGTCTACACGTCGAGTCTAAGCACGATTATGTTTTACAACTCTTCCGATCTTTTAGAAGCACTGGACGAGAACGAGTGGACTGATGTAAATTATATCAGAAGCTTAGATCATTTTGGAGCTTCTTACTCTGTTGCCAAAACCTTAACAGAAAAGGCTGCTCTGGAATTTGCCGAAAAGCATTCGATGGATCTTGTGACTGTAATTCCGCCATGGATACATGGCCCCTTCATTTGTCCACGATTGCCCGGCTCAGTTAGTTCGTCACTGTCAATGATCATTGGTTCGTTTTATACTTCTCCATGAAGTAAAACTTGTTAAAAAGCTTAACCTGTTAAAGAGGGTCGAGTTATAGCTTGTGAGCTATCTCTTACGTCACTTTTAATTCTTTGCAGGAAATAAGAATCAAATGAAGTATACTGAAACTATTGCTCTTGTGCATACTGACGATGTGGCTAATGCTCATATCTTCCTTTTCGAGTGTCCTAATGCGAAAGGGAGGTACATTTGCTCGGCTCTTGAGATTACGGTAGACAAGTTAGCCGAATTCCTTTCCAAAAGGTACCCAGAGTTTCAAATTCGAAATGAAGAGTAAGTCATAAAAACCTTTACCCTTGCTCTACTCGTCTAGAAATAGAATCTTGAAAAGGAATGTTACGGAAAGGATTAAATTAAAGTGACTTGACCAGTGTTCACTATATCATTCATTGTGTTGGCCATGTAGCATGACTCGTTGCAAAAAATTCCCTCATATCGTATGGAAACTTGAAATGTAGCGAACAAACAATGCGTTGAACTGTCTCGTCTAAAAACGTGAAGTATGTTTTCTTGCAGGGGTTTAATAGATAAAGGAGTTAAATTCACTAGCCTTTCAACCAAGAAACTCCTAGATACTGGCTTCAGGTACAAATATGGCCTTGAGGAAATGTTTGATGATGCGATTCAGTGCTGCAGAGAAAAGGGTTTTCTTGATTGTGGAGTGTCTTTTTGGTTTGCGTGTTGAAGCACTCTTCTTCGCTTATATGGTCCTTATATTCTGCTCCTAATATTTGCTAGCTTCAATTGTGCAAGAGATTAGAGCTTTTCAATCTCAACTATTTTGTTGTATAAAAAGTTGTTGCAGACGGGACATAATCTTTTTATAAATAACTTACACTCGATCAAACATTAATGTATGTTGAATGTAGTATCACGAGTAATGTTATATAACGTAACTCGTGCTAAGTACCATTGTACGTGACATGATATGATAATTTAAATCAAGTGGCTTTTATGTTTTTACCTTAACTTCACTTATATTGCTACATAGACTGGTGTATATTATATAGCACTACTACTACTATTATTATTGAAAAACAAGTTATGCCACATGACAGAATTGTCAAATGTGAACAGTGTAAAATTTTTTTACAATAAATCGTTGATAAATCATAAAAAGTAATATATTATGAATGTCCGGAGATAACCGTTTCATCACAATGTACCAAACTACCAATTAAAAATGATCTAACACTATACAGTACCATACCATAGTGTACCAATTGCAAGTTATTTGTAGAGTTTGCACTTGTCCTCATTCGAGCAATATATATCCAATCAGTACTAGTTCTCAACAATTTTTTGTTTTTTTTGTACACATTGGAGCAATATATATCCAGCATTAGTACGACAATGTAAAATTTAAAAAAAAAAAAAAAAAAAAAAAAAAGAACCTTTTAAAAAAAAAGAAAAAGAAAAAAAGGGTGTTAACTCACGACTTTAGCTGAAACTGGACAAATCGGAGAGAAGATAATACAGGAGAGAGGAGAAGACGACCCACACCGTTGCAATCACGTAAATCCCTTAAATCCCAGTAATACTACTCCGATCATCCGATTTATCTAAAGGAAAACTAAGAAAAACCACGGAAAAACCTCAAATATATTGACGGAAAAATGGGTGCTGCTCTTCCAATTATAGTACTTTCTGTAATTGTAGGAGCGTTGATCGCATTCGTGGTACTTGGAAGCTATTTCCGGAAGCGTAAGTCCGAAATCGAATCAATTGCCCGACCTGAAGCGACTAAACCAAATCCGAAACCCTCTGCGAAGCCTTCAGCTGCTAAAAAATCCCAGCCCAAATCTCACGCTCACTCGCACGCTGCTAGATCGGAGTAATTGAATTATTCTAACTCTGCTGATAAATACATGTATTTGTACATTTACGTGTGTGGATGTGAGTGTGGGTTTCATGGTGTATTTATCTTAACCTTTGGGTGTAATGTGAAATGTAGGATTCGACCAAGAAGCATCATCCCCTGGATTTGAATACGTTGAAAGGGCATGGGGACGCTGTTATGGGTTTATTTTTTTCTCCCGATGGGCATAGTTTAGCAACTGGTAAATAGCATGTTTACCATTTATTCCTTATGTTTCATCTGATGTTGAATAATTGTATTTCCACTTCTGGATTTTTGGTACTGGGTCTTGGTAGCCGGTATAATTTTTGTTTAACTGTGGGAGCGGTTTGTTTTGTTAATGTATCATCTATTTTTACATCTGTATATTTTTATTGAAACCTATTTTATTTGGTGAGCAAGAGATTATAGAATTTATTGAAGAATGCATTTTACTGAATACCTCGAATAAAGTATAAAAGAGAATTCTGCTGTCCGCCTGGCTGGTACACCTTTTGCGTTGGTCTTGTTTTGAAATTTCTAATGTTGAGTTTGAGATTCCTGAAAATTTAAATGAGCAGTATGCCCTTTCCTATGCACGTTGTTGTGACCACCTCAAGTTTGCACGGAGCATTTATAACTTGGAGTTTCTATGATTTGATTGATGTTAAGGTTATATTCTAATAATTTTTTGGGCGATAATATAAGACATTAATCTCTTTTCCATTATATGTGCTGTCTGACTGCATGGAACATCCAGAAAATGAAGCTTGTCCATTTATTCTATTAATGCTTGCATGCTATGAGTCTATGACATGTATGTATCTCTATTTGTATCTGCGCGCGAGAGCTGTATTATAGTTACCAGAATCTCAGTGTCCTTTATGCATTGACGTCTTTTTCTGTTGTACCTTAATCATCCTGTGTATACACTAATCTCACGAGGCAAATTTTGAATGTGTAAAAGATAGTAGTATGTCACATGCAAAATGTGGGCATGGATTATTTTCTCTTCATGCTATTCTTTTCTGTTCGGATTGTAGCATCCGAGATTCTGACTCTAAAGCAAAGTCCTTTTGGTGTGACATATTGTTTGTGGGTGCAGCTTGTGGAGACGGCGTTGTCAGGGTTTTCAGATTGGATGATGTCTCAAGCAAAAGTTTCAAGTATTGATCTCCATAACCTACAATTCCCCATCTTGATATCATAGATGTATACTTATCAGTGTAACTGATAGTAATAACAATAGTTCCCTATTCCTCATAGGTTTCTTAGAATTAATAGATCGGAAGAGCACATCCTAAGGCAGTGGTGATGGTTGATGATGCATCATCTGTGGTGGTAGCTTCCCAGACACTTACTGGTGCATCTTTATACTTGTATGGTGAGGAAAAATCCAAGACAACTGGAGAGCAGAAGCAGCAGACCAAGCTTCCTCTTCCTGAAATTAAGTGGGAACATCATAAAATTCATGATAAGAGGGCTGTCATCACTTTGGTAGGAAGCAAGGCAACATATGGCAGTGCTGATGGAAGCACAATTATAGCTTCTTGTTCTGAAGGTACTTTCTGGGATATTTCTCTTTTTACTTGTTATTATGAGTTTAGACTTCTCAGAGAAAACGAGTCTTGTTGGTTAGTTCCTATGAGGGGGGAAAAGGTTTAGGTTACGCTCATTGCTCAGTCATGGATATGCAGTTTACAGGAAGGGCAATGATTAAATAGATCTTTTTACCTCTCAGACAATGTGTACTGTAACCTTTTGTGGCTGAATAAAAATAGATTTTTATGGTTTAATTTTATTTTTTCCTCGTCTTTTGTCCAGTGAGATCACTTTACCACATCAACAGCAATCTGCATGGTATAGGTGCCCCTGTTATTTCTTGGATTTACAATGTCATGTGTTTATTAGTTCTTTTACCAGTTTTTCAGTATCTATTTTTTCATTTACCTTGTTTTCTTCTTCTGAACTCCATGAATTTGTTGGTTGTA
Organism: Nyctanthes arbor-tristis; assembly: GCA_963692815.1. Classification (NCBI taxonomy): domain Eukaryota; kingdom Viridiplantae; phylum Streptophyta; class Magnoliopsida; order Lamiales; family Oleaceae; genus Nyctanthes; species Nyctanthes arbor-tristis. Next base: position 33,360 of record CAVNYN010289564.1, on the reverse strand, counting down.
GATGTATTACTGCACACAACCTCTTTTAGTTTTGTGAATGTCCATGGTATACCAATATATGATTTTCCCATGACATGTTATGATTTTTACTAATTACTTTTTCTCAAACTCATTCCAATCATGTGTTCTCTATAATCTTGCATGTAACATAATTCTTTTTATTTCCTAACCACAAATTGTCTAAACGAATCACTTTCTCAGAAGATCTTCATTCTACAACGCCTTTAGTTAATTAGTTCCATGGCACTTAGTCAAGTTTGCAGTGTGGTGGATTATTATCCCACAAATATCCTGTGTCAGTTTAACAGTGCAACACTTGGTCACTTCATTTTTCTTCCTAAAGGAAAAGAATGAAATTATTTCATGCAGAATAACTTTCTTCCTATTGAATTTTTTCTTTTTTCAGGTACTGACATAATACTTTGGCATGCAAAATCTGGAAAGACATTGGGCAATGTTGATACGAATCAACTCAAAAATACAATGGCCACAATAGCTCCAAATGGGCGTTTTATTGCGGCTGCTGCTTTTACTGCTGACGTGAAGGTCCACGTTCTTCACCTTTTGCATATTGACTTAAAATACTGACAAGAAATGCATTATTGTGACTCTGGCTTCTTCATATGACTCCGTTTTAGTGTCTTTGAACTTTGAATGTATCTTGAAAATTACTGCAGAAGATGTGTATATACCTTCTGTGTGCCTTTAAATTCACATTTTCTTTTGATTTTGCTTTTAAAAATACCATGTGCGTCATGTACCCTTGGTCCTTTGAGGCCTCTAGTGGAAAAAAAAAATTCCAAAGCCATGTATGATGCATCACACATTTTTGTCTATTTATGACGAAACTCTCATGCGATACCATCTTTTGATGAAGAGGCTCTATAATTGTCCAATTTCAGGGAGCTAATTTAGGAAAACTTGAGACATAGGATCTTAGCGTGCTACTTCAAAACTTTGGGCCTGCTACTTTGTGCAGTCCAGAGGAACTCATCTGCAGTTTTCTTTTTAATTGTGTGTCTGATACACACGCACACAACGATATAAAGTAAAGTTTTAATGACAATAAATGGGTCTCTATGACTAATTAAGACTCAAGTCTTGATAAAAGATTATGCAATATAATATATTGTTAAAATAAATTAGATGACGGTCTTGGATCACTGGACAATCATATGTACTTGGGTGTTAGGAATTGCAGCATATTTTAAAATGAACCTTATAATTTGGAAACGGCAAGTTCAAATGAGGCTAATATGAAGCTTGGTTAAGAGCTTAACCAACCCCAATAGCCTGGAGTGCAAAGGTGGAGTCTGAGAAATACCTAGTAACTACACCTACGCTACTTTCTCAAGGGCAACATGAAAACAGTCTCCTAAGTTATTGCCAAGCTTTGTGAATTATAATTTATTAAGAAAAAAAAGGGAGTACATGCATATACTTGGATACATGCATATACTTGGATATAAGTGTAAAAGCTAATGCAATTCTGAGGAGATTTACTTATCTGAGATTATTTTGACAGGTGTGGGAAATTATTTATTCAAAAGACGGTTCGGTAAAGGAGATTGTCAATGTCATGCAGCTCAAAGGACACAAGGTTTGAACACATGCATGCTTCATGCCTACTGTGCTCATCTTCTTCCACTTCTAGCTTGTGTTACAATTGTAGTTTAAATGTGATGACAGCCACATTGTGGAACAATGCAAAATACAAGAATTTTTCCCAAGGATGTTTCTTCTCTCCTTGACCTCTAAGCATATTGAGATACATGAATCTTCTATTGAGTTTCTTGAAATTTCCTGCATGTCACTTAGGGACTTTGAGCGAGTGCATTGTAGATGTAATTTAACTAAGCTTAAGTGCTATTTGCCATGTAACTAGTTATAAATTGATCAAAGAGACTGATATTCTAGAAAATTTATTACACACGCCTTATGACAGCTGGAGTTTTATTTGAACTTGTATAAATTTTGTATACAATGCCTTGAGATCCTGAATCAAGGTTGCAGATGGCTTATTTGCAATTGCTATATGTTTCTTTAGTTGACTAGTTGACTTATTAGTTGAGTGATTCTTGATATACCATGTCAGTTTCTGGATCCAGTCTTTAACTCTCTTAGCATAGACTATAGAGCCCAATGTCTTTTGTCAGTTTTCCTCTTTAATCAATTTACTGATTAGCATTGCTGATGTTCAGAGTGCAGTTACTTGGCTTTGTTTTACTCCAAATTCGGAACAAATCATCACGGCATCCAAGGATGGGTCTATAAGGATATGGAATATTAATGGTATGAGTAGTGTTCTTCTGTACTATTATCTAGATTTAGATAAGTTATTTCTCCATTGAGCTAAAGCTAAAGAAGTGCTTCAAGTTCAAACTGGGAAAGGTGCACCTAGTGTCCCAATCTATATCAACGGGAACCAATACCGTTACAATGGACAGTTTCTGTACTTTTCTATGTCAAATAAAAGAGGCCACAGGAGATCTGAGGAGGTATGAACAAAAAGGAAAGAAGATGAGAAGGAAAAAAGGAAGACACAGAGAAAAAAGGAAACTAAATCCCTCCCCAACTTCCGACTGCTATTCCAATCTGCCTCTGCATTGACTTGGCTCCTCGCCACTGCCCCCATCCCTGCTGGGATGTTGCAGATATATTCTTGATGCTATAGTTAGTTTTCTTTTTCTTTTATATCAAAATAAGGGTCTAATGATCCTTCTAATAACACTTAAAAAATTTTAACATTCAAGTGGATGGAAATGTCCGTTAAGAACCGTGTGCTGCAAAAACTAAAAAGTTGAGGACCCACCTGCTACAGATTGAGAATTGGAGATCTATTGGGCACAGTTCTGTACATCTCGTCTCTGAATTGTCCCATTTGGAATCTATTGCACTTATCCTCGTGAAAGATAATTTTTAAAGTAATACAATGCTGTAAATTTCTCTCCATTTAAAAAATATTCAGTATTCAAAGAAATGTCATAAAACCGCACCAAAACAAAGTGAAGAAAGAACTAGCCTCTCAAACTATTATTTGAACTTGAAATACTTGATATGCTTGGTGGGGGGTTTTCTTGCTTCTATGTTTCTTCGCAGTCAATGCCTACCCTAAATTTTAAACTCTGCTTTATGTGAGATCCAGCTAATTATATTATATGTTGGCTAACTTCTAACCTTCTTTATTTGTTTTCTTGAAGTTCGATATCATCTAGATGAGGACCCAAAGACTTTAAAGGTGTTGCCAATTCCACTTCATGATTCAAGTGGGACGCCCTTACACTATGATCGTCTCTGTCTTTCTCCTGATGGAAAGATATTGGCTGTAACTCATGGATCAACACTTCAGTGGTTATGTGCTGAGAGTGGGCAGGTTTTGGATACAGCTGACAAAGCACACGATGGTAAGTATATTTAAAGAATCCCTAGTTTTCTCTCTTTATTTGTTTATATGCCTTTCAGGGTATATCTTAGATTTCCTACTATCATTCAGGTCATGATCTGGAAGATTTTTTGAGAAGTGATTTAATAGAAGTACCTGTGTACTTGAAATGTATGGATAAAGTCATGGATCACGTGAATTTTTTTTCTTTTCTTTTTTTTTTTTAATAAATTAAGAGAATGTGTGGTTGGAAATGAGTATGTGGAGAAAGTGGCCCTCGGTCATTCTTGGTAATAGTTATTTCTATCATTACCTTTTTATCTTAAATTGAAGGAGCAAAGTTGCTGGAGACAGTAAGATTAGTTTTTCATTTTATAAAGCTGAACTATCTTTATGTCTTTACCATCACACTTCTGTAGATTTTGGGTATATATAGCTAAGAGAACCTCTAATAATCAGCTTGAAGATGAATCCTTGGGAATTAGGAAGGTAGGAAGTAAAATTAGTGTCATAACCTATAACTCATATATTTCTCTTTTTCATTTTTTTTGTCCTTCTTATTGAAACTATAGTATGAGCTTATGACAAAACTTGGTTTCACAAAAAAGTTCATTCGTGCAAGATGACAGTACCAAAAGCAGAGAATTATAAACCAGTGCTGTTTGAATTCTGGTACTTCACAAGGAGAAGATATTATAATTTGTCATGCGTTTATACGTTTTTAGAACATCACTTATACAACTTACTCCACTGCTAAAAGAATTTCAGGACGAAACTCAGGCATAGATCAAACACCAAAAAGACAGTCTGACAATGTGTTGATTTCTCTCTGTATGAAATTATATTGCAATGTCTAATGCAAGTAATAAATCATGCAGGTGATATTATAGACTTGGCATGGGCGCCTACTACTGCTTCAGTAGGTAAAATTCTTTTGAACAAGATTACTACTGTCTGATTTTTGCTTTTATTTGTCAGGAGCCATGCTCCCTTACCATCATTTTAATTTCTTTTGGGGCCTTGGCCCCCGTTTGGAATTTCTTTGATGCTCCCTTCTTTTTGGGGGTGTTAATGCTTTTTAAAGGACGGTTTCCCTTATCCTTCACTTCCATATTTCCGTTTTTGAATCTATATGGCATTAAATAAAAGAAGTCTAAAATTGTTTGCTGTTCACACATTCTTTGAACAGAAAATAAGCAATTGTCAATTTTAGCCACGGCCAGCATTGACAAGAAAGTAAAGCTGTGGGCAGCCCCATCTCTTCATTCTTCATGAGAAAACCACGGTGCTCTGCTGTGAACCATTGATCCTAAGTTGTAGTCTCTTCCGATGGGAGCAAGGCATAACCTATTAGGCTTTTCTTGCACCCAACAAAATGTCACAGCTTAACCTTCCTTCAGTTAATACTGACCAGAATTGCGTAGTACAAGAGTGGTGTTGAAATTTTGGTTTAGTCACAAAGTGAGGAATGATCAATGATGTACTTGTTGAGCTCTCTTGAAAACATAGCCACTACAACTTGTACTTTGGTTACGTTCTGAAATATTTATCTCTGGTTTGACACGTGATTTCTTCATGTTCGAGTCATGATAATTTGATTATAGTGTTGCTTTAAGCTCACTCCGTTCGGTGGTGGTTGAGCTTAATTTTTTATTTTTTATTTTTAAATATTACAAGGGGAATATTGGGAGAGGAATTGAACTCAAAATGTAGGGTGTGTAAAGCTCACTTGGATGCTATTAGATTATTTTAAAAAATTCCTTTCATAGCAGAAGGGTACAGTCACGGACTAAGGCCAGACGGACTCAAGGCACAAGGGCCAAAAAGAAAATAAAAGACACTGAAAAGGCGCCCCAAAGGAAGACCAGCTGGCCCAAGGCCCAAACAATAGTCTCTCCTCAGAGCCCAAAACGAAGGAAATCATAGCTGGCACTGTACCACTAGGGTCTTCGCGGTTGAGCTTGATTAATTTCATGGTCCCTTGATCAATATTATATTTTGGACGAGATGAATTTGAATGCTTGATATATCCTGCTCGAAGCTGTCTTGTTAAATTTGAATACACTTTTTTTTTTTTGGCACGAGTGCTGCAAATCTATATCTATATCTATATATATAAAAGTAGATTAGTCTGTAGTACCTTTGTACTACAGTTTTTCCTCTAAAATTGTATCAAGTGAAGACATTTTAGACGTTTTTTACATGTTAGGTAGATTCTGCGGCACATTATAAATTAAGATTTCTCTATTTTTCCAATTAGTTAGGAATTATGATATTTTTCTATTCTTATCTTCAAATATTTTGATTAAATATTTTGTTAGATGTATCTTATCTTCTTAAATATTTTGTTAGATTAATTTATATTCAATGTTTTTTGAGTTTTTAATATGCATATCTTATCTAAGAAGTATTTCGTAATTTGTATTAAACTATTTAATCTTTAGCTGATGTATTAATTTTTAATTATTGTTTATATGATTTTAAATCGAGTCGTTAATTATTCGTTATTTCTTTTGTATATGACAAATATAGTTTAATTAATACTTCATAGTTTATAAAATTTACAGTATAGTCACGAAGAAAAATAAAATATTTAATCTCATGAGATATAAGAATGACAAAAGGTCAGGTCGGATCGGGTATGCTACATATGTTAACGCATATATCAATTTTTTTCCTCATCCCCACTTAAATTGGAGGCATGTCAGGGAAGGGTTAGTATATGTAATTCATATTACTTATTTATTAGTCAATTTAAATATATTTACATATTTCTATTTTCATTTTTTGTTTACTAAATAGTATTCTAAACATTAACATTACAATTGAAATTGCTGAGTTTTCTTAATAAATTTTATCATATTTTTACTTTTTAAACCATTATAATTTTTAGTAAATATTTTTATTTTTGTCCAAAAAAAGGTAAATGGTCCGAGTACAAGTAAAAATTATCATACTCTTTCTCGGTACATTGTTAAGTCATGTCGATTTTTTTATCTCATCCCCGATCGAATTACCAATTTAGTCGACTACTTCCTATCTTAACAGGATCGAGTACCCGTAGGTATCGAGTTTATCGGGTCTTTTTACAACTCCTATTAAAGTCATTTAATTAATAGTCTTCCATATCAAGTAAGTACGTAGTAACTATTAGTTAACAGTAAGATAATCAAAACATTATAGTTCAATATGATTAATCATACATTACTTAACATTTTGTACTAATGTTAGACATAATTTGATTTGATATCTTCTCGTACAACGCACAGATGATAATCTAGTACAATAATAATTTAAAAGTACCCGCCATAAACTACACCCACTTGCACATCTGCATTTTCTATAGTAACAGATTTAGTTCCAACTTTAAAACCAGATCTGTTCATACGGCCTCATAGATATTGAAGGTCATTGAGGGAGCGTGCGGGCACACATCCGGTTGTGCACTTGCACAAATAAAAAATTTCAACGCAGCGCGGGAGCACAAATCAATCTGTGCGCCTGCACTGCCGCACTATGCAGCCGCATTGCCACCACACGGTCAGTCAATGTGGCCTGCTGTGGCCGCATGATCAGATCTGATTCTAAACTTTAAAACCCGATTTGTTATCATAGAAAGACTCCTTGCACATCTCCATCCTTCATTAATTAAAATTCAAAAACCAAAGAGCAATCCTTCATTCATCCATCCATCCTCATGCAAATATACATACATCCATTAAACGCGACAGATTCCTTCATATGGATCTGCATAACTTACCTAGGCATACATCACATTACCAGCCTGGTCTAAAATTCAAAAACCAAAGAGCAATCCTTCATTCATCCATCCGTCCTCATGCAAATATACATACATCCATTAAACGCGACAGTTTCCTTCATATGGATCTGCATAAATTACCTACGCATACATCACATTACCAGCCTGGTCTATGTGCCATTGCCGGTAACGTGCTCTGAGTGGACATGCAAATTCCAATATTGTATGAAGGAAAATATTATTTATATGTAATCATTCAGGTAATCTTTTATAAAATTAGAGTAAATTTACAATTTTACACTGTGTATTGTATGATTGGAAAAAAAAATAATTTAAAAATAAAAAGATGAATTTACTTTATCTTGTAAACGATTGCCTGAATGATTACTGGGAGTTTGGAACTCAAAATTGAATGAATACTCTTGAAAAATCCGGTGTCTTAGCTCCTGCACGGGTTGAGAAACTGGACCACAGAATAAACAATGCCTCTCGGTTCTTAAACCACGAAAACGAAATCCAGAAGCGCATCCAGAGCATAAACGAGTTTTCTTCTATTCTTGATAATATTAATTTCGAGTTCATTTACATCTGTTGTATAAGACCTAATTTGTTTACCGTTTCCAAACTCAACTTCCTTTTTATCAACCCAAAATTCCTTGTAGATGGCTCTAAGGTATGCCCGGAACGCTCATTTTCTGGTTCCTCCGAAATGGCATTTTTAGCATAATATGCTTCAGCCTTCACTATTCGCTGCTGATTATTTTTTATCACCACAAAGAACCTGTGATCCCAAGCAGAACCATTAAAAATGTCAATTTGAAGAACTTCATCACAGAAGGCAAGTTCATTTTCCCACCCTCCAAATGCCTCAAGAACCCACTTCCTATGAGACCAGGCATATCATAAGTAAAATCTCCTTTGTGAATTTAAGTTCATTGCTTTTAGCATTAATTCCAAGCTTGTCAGCGAGCATCCATCTTGTACACCAAAGTTCATCGTCGTCATCGGGATTCACTGTGATGAGTGAGTCAACCAAACCCAACTGAACTTGTAAATCACCATCCAGACTGGAATTTCTCTCCACCGAAGGATCCTTGTATGGGGACAGCATGAGATGAGAAGGCATGGGCTTGGTACGCTGCTTCAAATCCTCTTCATCACATTCACCCGAGTTTGATTTTAATGTCTCCTCAACCAGCAAATTTTCACTCTCATCAACACAGAGAAGCAATTCCAGGGATTCAACTGCCCAATTATCAGATTCATTAGGCCTAAACTGCGAAACCATGGAAATCACCTCTCCAACCGGCCGTTCATCTGTCAACCGCCTTTCATCAAAAGAGTCGCAAGTTTTGTAACCCTTCTCAGTATTGCGAATAACCTGCGCGGGGGAGCACTTAGTGCAGCCAATAAAGATCCTCATTGCGCCGCCTGAATATTGTTCTTGTTCGTTTCCTTGGAGGAGATACGCCAAACTGGACATGGTGGCTTCAATTTTCTCTCAAAACTCACGATGAACGGAAAATTAGGGCAAAAGCCAATACCTTGCCAGAAGGAAGAGAGAACATAGATTCGGACGAGGCAAACAAAATTTCTAAGCTTAACTCCCTCGGACGGTTGAAAAACAATGGATTTAATCGGCGGTTCGAAGAGAGATCACTAGAAGATCCAAATTTGAATCACTGTTGATACAATATGATACTTACACGTAAGGTTATAGAAAGCGTAAGCTCCGGAAAAGGTCAACATGAAACTTTAAGCAAAACAAGTTTAAGTTGCGTCTAGGCGTTAAAATGTGTCTTTTAATTTTTTTTTTTTTAAGAATCAATATAAAACTATTAGTTAATTGAAATTAATGCGTATCGAGTAGAAAGATAAATTGTAAATATATTTAATAAATAATTTTTACTTTATTTTCTGAATATAAAGTATTTTTTCTCATATAAGTCATCATTTAAATGTTTATCTTTGATATTTTTTTCTCTTCATTATTTTTTATATATGCTGAATTACACTTTCCAGATTCTTTACGGATTTATATCGACATTTTAATTTGAGATAATTTTGATTAGATCTCAAACAATAAAAATAAAAAAAATAAGAGAGAAGAAAAAATGAAAAAGGCAGCCTAATTCACACTTGGACATGCTTTGCTTGCGCATAGCACGCTTTTTCCACATCTAAGTGTGTCTAATTGTACTTAACTAATTGGTCAATGTTTTGAGTTAATTTACTTTTATCACGTTTTTTGATAAAACAACACAATTTACCCACGTTTCGAGGCACACTTTTTTAGAACATTGCTTGTGACTTGCCGTGGCAAGAATCGAAATAACAAGAGGAAACGACAAAAAATAGGTGGTAATTTTGAATAGTGGAGTTCAAAGAATAGGATAAAATTTGTGAATGCAAAATCTAACAGAAACAAAAAAAGAAGCAAAAATTGAATGGAAACGCCCACCGTGGGGCTCGAACCCACGACCACAAGGTTAAGAGCCTTGCGCTCTACCGACTGAGCTAGACGGGCTTTTGGTGTATTCATAGAACATACGACCTAAATAACATAACACAGCAACAAACCTTTGTTTCTTCCAAGACAAATCTTTTTTTTTTAAATCTATTTTTCAAAGTGATTTACCTACGGAAACAACACGTGCAATATGCTTGCAATGCCTATTTCTGTAATTCTCTAACACATGAATCAAGTAGTCAACTAGAGTGATTTATAAAAAAGAGATCATCATCAAATTGAACGAAACTATATTTTTATTTTCTTTGTTTTTTAATGGAAGTAACTCGACTCGAAAATTCAAATTCGAGTTACAATTTTATTAACAAAAAGAAGCACTATTAATACCAGAGCTCTTACACTGGGGCCCCAGATGAATTGAGCGTCGTTCTGGCCGATCAGAATGACTCAGCCGAACAGAACAAGTGGTTGAATATATGCAACGAGCCAAATGGATGAGGGTTGAGATAGGGAAGATGTCATCCGACCAGGATGTTTCCGATTAGGATTTCGGTTTTATATTGGTATTCTCCTTTATTTGTACCAAGTGCAAATCGGAGGGTGGCCGGGCTTACCGTTCAAGATAGTGTTCACCCAATTTAGAACCCTAATGCCCCACTTGTCATGATCTGAGGAGATCGGAAGAGCGTCGTGTTTGAATGAGCACGTGAGGGGCACAGAAAACAGTTGGTAGTTACAAGTAGTTATTAGGATAAAAGTTAGTTGAACCTTATACTTCGGTGTTCCAACTCAGTCCTATAAAATCACCTTGATGACTCTCTATAAACAGAGAGTTGGGGTTGCTAAGAGGGAGAGGCTTTTTGCCTAAAGAATGGAATCTAAAGGGAGAATTTTTTGCATTACCCTTATATTTAATTATGAACGCGTCTCCTAATCTAGTTCCCAATCTTACGCTCACATCAAACTCCGCCCCAATAAGGAACTCTAATCAATCCTCACCTCCATGTCACACACAAACCTTCCTGACTCGGGTCCACGTCAAAACCCAAATCAACAAACACGATACAAATAGAGAGGGGACGTAATGAGCTTCGGAGAGATTACAATAAACTATGCCAAACCCAAAACAAATAATAAGCATGACCAATAAGGGAGTGCCTGTACAATAGAATGCAAGCCCTTAACAAACTAACCTCTAGTTACATAGCAATTAATTAAGAAACTCTAATATACGGCATATGTAACCTATCAATAAGAAGTAAACTTTTTCCGGCTGATAAGCAATCTCCCAAGGTACCTTTTCCTCCTCCTTTTCACATAACCCTTTGGCTAAAGAAGAATCCATTTCCATCACAGATCACAATCTACTAAAAACCATTCGCCACACTTAACTCTAGACCAAATAAAACATCTCTGATTTCTGCCTCAAGAATAGAACCTTCACCATAAAAATCATAAGACCCCAAAATGAATCTCCCATCACCATCCCTGATTAAGCCTCCTCCTGAAGTTAACCCATCCTTTTTAAGGGCCCCATAGATTTACAAGCGTTCGCTTCATTTGTGTTCCCAGAGTAATCCATTCCCAGGACCATAAGTAAGGCTGACCAGAGTGATCAACTTTCCTTTGCAAAAAAAGTTCAGATGAACTTGAAGATGAGTAAGTGTTATGCATCAAAATTTGATCATAAAAGGAATAATTTTGAACACATTGTACCATTGATTACATAAGGAAATAAAGATGTTTATTATGTGAATATTTCAGGTACAAAAATAAGTTAATTCTCCAATCTTTCTGAAGACATGACCGAAAATTTTTACAATTGTTCTTATTGAAATCAATAAATAAAATGTTAAAACTTAAAAGAACATATATGGAGTAATATAGATGTGATGGGAAAAAAAATTCAGGTACTCTAATAGTACCTTAATACGGTACTCTAAGTCAATAAAAAACCAACACGTGGGTTTTCTGTCTCATTTTTGTGACCCTTGAACCCACGTATGGGTTGTTGATTAGTTTAGAATATTTTTAAGGTACTCATGGAGTACGACGTAACTAGTCAATAAATAATCAAATTTCTATTTTCTAAATATGAATAATTCTACTTTTGGCATGGAATTTTGGCACGCGCGAATCTTCCTAAAACAACTGAGAAAATCCCATAATTAATTAATTAAAAGTAAAATTAAAAATGAAAAACGATGATTGAACTCCCGCCGTCTGGCGCCCTTTTATGTATGCCTGGGAAGAACTTAAAATCCAAAAAAAATTCCTGAACTCCGTTACTTAGGGTTACGCATTGCGGAGACGAATCGAAGAGACATATTCATAATCATACATACATATAGATAAACAGAAACCGCCAATCCGATCCTTTTTCTCACTTCAACAATGGCTTTCTGGGGTCAGTATAAGTATTAAGACTTGTAATTTTGTTTCACCTTTTTCTTCCCCTTCTTCTTTTGTTACTGATTGCGCAATGTAGGTGTTTTTCTGTGTACCGTGCCTTTTTCAATTAACGCCATTTTTTATTTTTTATTGTTTATTTACGTTTCAGGGACAGAAGTAAAACCCGGGAAGCCAGTCACTCATTCATCTGGAACAGCTAGAGGAAGGCTCCGGATTTCTCAGGTTTAATTATTTGGAAGCATTAAAAGGATTTTGTGATTATAAGTCTTATATAGCTTCGCTTTTGAATGGAGAAATTGATAAAAGAATGCTAGTGATGGCTTCTTCTTTTTTTTTTTTTTATTTAAACATTTTTCGTTTTACTTTCCGGGTGTAAGCTAGAAGTGTATCTGGTGTAATTTGAATACAGTTGATGTGGGGTCCTTTCTTTTTTCTTGGATGTGTTGTTTGTAATTTTATATGATTTGTAACTTATTATTATTTATTTTTGAGTTCAGAAAATGCTGAAGTCGGCAATAAGGTGTTCTTAATTTTGGACTGGTTTCTTGTAAAGTTTTGAATTAATGAACTAAGATTTTATTGATGTTTGAGGTGTGATTCATTTTTAGGCGACACTGGGAATTGGTGATGCAACCAAAAAAAGTTTAGTTCAGTGTAATGTGGGAAATAAGAGTCCAGTTTTGCTCTGTGCATTGCTGCCCAACATAACAGAGTCATGCCATTTGGATTTGGAATTTGAGGAGGCAGATGATGTGGTTTTCTCTGTTATTGGTCCTCGAAGTGTTTACCTGACAGGTTATTATGTCAATCAAAGTCGACATCTCAATCCCCAAAGCGACACGTATCCTTTTCTCTTTCTTACTCTTTTTCATTTCTAAAGTCACTCATATCTTTTTGATATAGTTTTCTATAAATTAATTCTTGGGTTGCATATCAGTTAATTATTAATGTATACCTCTGTGCTTTGCTGAGGACTAACGTCAACATGTTCAATATTTTGATCTTAACTACGCTGATTTGCATAAGATAAAAAGCTGCCTTTTTTTAAAATGTATTGCAGCATATAAACATTTGGAATTTCTGGATTTCCTTTCATTTTCTTTTTTTTTTTATACAATAGAGAATCATTTGGTGTGGATATTGAGAATACTGGGACAGAGGGATCCAGTCACTGCAGTAGTGATGATAAATATGAGGACAGTTTCATTGACGATGGTGAATTACAAGTTTCATCACCTGCACCCGTGTCAGTTAGTGATGGTACTTCTATTCACCCGATGCTAACTCTTCCAATTGTGATTACCTCTGTTACTCTGCACTCATCAATTAGTTATCCATGAAGTATAATTTGAAGGTATCTGTTTAGGCAAATTATGAAAAACAAGGATACTGCATGTTAGACACAATTCAGATGTTTCTGAATGTAGCATTGTTAGGAGGACTCATGGTTTTTACCTATGAAAAGGATATGCTGCTGGTGGCGGTGGTGGTGTATTAGAGTTCACTTTGTATCAGATGCCACGTTTGTGGCAACACAAGTTGAAAAATTTGTCCATCTTCTTTTTTACTTCTGAGTACAGGATATGTGGCTTGCTTTGGCTTTGCATTATTGACATCTTGACTGCTTAGAATTTTAAAAATTATAGCTTAGAAGTTATAAAAAATGAAACACACAAAAACAAAATTAATTAATGTGTTCCTGCCGTATCATATCTTGCTTAAGAAAAAAAAGAGTTGGCAAGTTGGTTTTATGTCTTATCTGACGCTTGTGCCCTGGACACTGCTTCCTAATTTCTTATTGATCTATAGATAGGTCCATCCTATTTTTCTAATTATATTTCAAAATAAAAATTGTTCAAATCATCTTTATTTACATTTTTCTTTAGACTGACAAATGCTGCACAATTATCTACTCGTTTCAAATTATTCTAATTTTATTTTGAAATAGATACGAGCTTAGTACTGCAACATAACGTTTACTACACTTCATCAATCCATTTTAATGTTTGAAATGTGACAATTCTTTTGCCATATGCAATTATATAATAAACGTATTTCGAGGACTCATTTTCTGCTTGAAATTTTGATTTTTTTTTTATTCAAGACGAAGAAAAGCTGGAGAGTGAAAAGCCAAAGGATGATAAGGGAAATTTGAAAAGAATTAAGAAGAGATGCCAAGTGATTGAGTCAGATGATGATGATGCTAATCAGCATGAAAATGGAGAGAAAGATGACTGTCTGTTGGGTGGCATACCTGGCAATGAACTAAAGGAAAAGACTGCTCTAGATGTTATGAGTGGCCCGGAAAGGTAATAGTGCTTGCAATCATATCAGTAATTTAATATCACGGCTCCATTTGTTTCTGTTTTACCATGCAACTTGCTTCCTGTACGTCCATGTATGTATGATGTGGGGAAGATTAATCTAATATGCTTGCTAATTTTTAGTTCTTAGTTTAAACTTTAAAGTTATTGAAATTTGTTTAGGATGTTTTGCATTTTCTCTGAAGTAAACTTTGAAGCACCAACACATTGCTGACACTTGTTGGTGTTCTTTTTTATATATTATGAGCTGGACATGTTGCTGACGCCTTGATCAACTTCTCCATCATTTAGAAATCATAAAAATTGAAAATAAGAAGCTATATAATAAACAAAACAAAATATATATTAAAAAAAAAAAGTCAATATACCTGTCGCCTAATTGTATGTTTTGAGAAATCACATGTTGATGCATCGGTGCTTTTTCCTTTTTCCTTTTTTGCATATTTACATGGAAAGCCAAAGCTCCATCAGGCTTATGGTATGCTGCTTCCTTCCTAGAAAGAAATGGATTGTAAGATACATACAGAAGTAAAGGATAAATGGAATGAACTGCACAAAGAAGGCGAAATTCATGAAGATTTATAACACTATTACTCATTAAAAAGTCTCGAACTCTAGTCAGATTTGCCCGTGGATAATGGGAAAGATCAAATTAGATAACTTGCTCTATGGTATCATCTAACGAAAAGCTACCATGTGATTATGCATCTTGTTCTGTTTTATTTATCTAGCGTGCCATTATTTATTTATTATTATTTGCTTATTTAATTTAATGGGTCTTCTTATCAGTGTAAAGCCAAAAAGTCCTGGCATCAGCTTAAAGAAAAAAAGGAAACGGAAAGAGCAGCCCAAGCAGGAGGAGAAAATCCTTGAAGTTGAAAATGGCAACTATAATGGTATCCTTGGTGTGTGGAAGGAGCAGGAAGTTGTTGTGAAGTCTGTTGGGGTGGACCCAGATCTTCCTCCAGCAAATAAATCTAACACCACTGACGTGTAAGAATTTTTTTCTTTGATCTGTTCAGACTAGTTAGTGCACCTGTGCATTTTTCACTCGCATTTCTATAGGTGCTCAAATATCTATTTACTCAAATTAGCATTCTTAGAGTTGGCCTTGATTTTGTGTTGGTCTTATGTTAACTATTCAATCAGGGTAATTGATGGTGATCATTTGCTGGCTCCTGTGGAGTTGAGCTCAGAAAGTTGTCAGAAGTCAAAAAAGCGAAGAAAAGAACTTGGCTTGGAAGGGACATGTACCCAAGGAGACCTTGCACATTGTAAAAATGATTCCAAAGCTGATGAAACTAAGAAAGATATTGCAAATGCTGCCTCTGTGACCACAGACTTGCAAGGAGCAAGCGTAGTACCCCAAGAAAAGTGAATATCCCAGCTTTTCTTTTAGCTGTTAGGCTTAGCCCTTTATGTTAATTTCATCAGTACTTCTTCATAGTCCCCATCACTTCCTCCTTTTGTGGCATACACTTCTGCATGTGTGTGTTTGCACATCCTTTGCACTGTGGTTGAGTTTGCTGGGCACGTCTGTTGTTGTGTGTGAAACCGTTCCTTCAAACCAATTTTTTTAAGTATCCTTTAATGTGAAATTTTACTGTTTTTTTTTTTCTTTTTGCCTGGATCATAATGCTATACCATCCCCCCAGATCTTGAATGGCTTTGCTGAATAGTCTTTAGAAGTTTGCTCTTGAAGATTCTGGCTTTTTTAGTATCGTTATTTACATCCTAATTTTTAACTTTCAGAGATATTGGCATACAGTCTGGCCTAGCTCTTGATGGAAATCAATCGGAGAATAAGCCTGAAGGGATGAAAAAAAAGAAGAAGAGCAATAAAAGCCAAAGCAATGGTGACTTGATCAAGAATGAAAACAATACATTATTGAAAAGTGAGCATCAGAATATGGATGCTGTATCAACCGATAAGAGGATTTTATATAATGGATCGATCATTGAGGAAATTGCTAAGGGAGAACCTGATGGGAAAATAGCTACTGCTGGGAAAAAGGTAATATGTACCCATGAACTGAAAGATTATGATCTGTGAAGTTTGAACTATTATTGATATTTTGTACTTACCAAGTGTGGATTTGATGTAATAATGAATATTACTGATTATCAGTCTAAATCAACCTTGTTCCAGGTTAAGGTTTACTATACTGGTATCGTAAAGGAGACTGGGCAAGTATTTGACTCAAATTTTGGCAAAGCTGCTTACAAATGTCGCCTTGGTACCAATATCACTCTCTCTACATACTCCACCATCAGAAAAGGAAATAGAGAAATGGACAACGTCATATTTACTTATTATTATGATTACGATCCTCGTTTATTGATAGTTACTAACATTCATTGCTTCTTTAAATCAGGTGATGAAGGAATTATTGATGGATGGAAAACTGGCATCATTGGTATGCGTGTGGGTGATAAGAGGAGACTCATCATTCCGCCTTCTATGGGGTAACTTTTTCAAAATCTTCCCAACATACTTATTGTTGGCTTACTTACTATAAATTTATTGTTGATTAAGATTGGAGGTGTGTTGGGCCAGAGAGTTGCTTTTGTGTAAGTAATTTGTTTTACTTAAAAATAGTAACTGTCTGAACACGTTAAAACAAGAAGTTAATGACTTCCAATTTTTCTGAAGCTTTGCCAGCCAAACATGCTCTTTACATGTGTTTGTTTCCTGTGTTGCAGTTACCGGAATGAGGCTTCTTTAGAGAATGTACCGCCTAACTCATGGCTAGTATATGATGTTGAATTGGCTGGCGTCCGTGGATAACCTGGCTTGTTGGTCTTTACCTGTTATCTTATCTGTGCTATATTTAACTTTTTGCTGTTGAAATTTCTAGAAGCAATGAGCATTTAAAGAACCAGCTGCTTGATTTACCAACTTTGGCAGGATCATGTGATTTTTGAGAGGCAGAGCTATTTTGCAGAAGGATTAATCAGCTCTTCCGATCTAGAACTGCACGTCACATCCAACTACTCTACTTTCTGTAAAGAGCATATACACTGGTGGTGTTAAATATAACTATCCACAGAAGTAAAAAGTACATTTTAAATTATTAAATGTTACATATACAAGTTATATGTAACAATTATTAAAGTATCACATTAGATGTGTTAAACAAAATTATTAAAAACTACTCAAGTCAAATAAGCCCCATTATCTTCAAAAATTATTGGTTAAACTTTATTAAATAAATAAAAAAGAATTTTTTAAAAACATTAAATTTTAGCGAAGTTGTTAAATTTGTTGTTAAATCAACCAAAAAGGATTTATTTTAACAAATTTTTTAACACTATTAATGTAGGTAATTTTTTGACTTGTTAACTAATAACTTAATTTAATACTATTAATGTGGATGTTCTAATCATGCTAGGAGTAAAATTTGCAGAAAAATTTGCTGAAGTTTAGATATATTGCATTATTTGGATTATGCACCTCTTTGGATTTGTTTATGTTCCCGAGTGGATTGGAGGTTGGCATATTCTTTTGGGCGGTGGAAGTTTAATGGCCCTTGTTAATTTTTGAGAGATTTTTCACACGCTCCAAGTGTTCATTGGAAAAGGTGCTTTTTGAGCGTTCTATATTCTTCAGGCTGTTCTCAGGAAAATGTTGTCTGGATAAGCCTTAATGGTGTTATTATACGTCTCTCTCAAATGGTCAATTTATTTAGGGTTATGCATCCTTCTAATGTATCATCTGTTGTATAAAGTTGCTAATTCCAAAACGTACGTAAGTGGAAAAATGCTCTGGTTAAGCCATTTGCATTCTATGTAGCAAAAGTAAAGATCATATACTTAAAAATATTTCATGAAAAAAAATTCTAGTACTATTAAAGTATTGGAGAGTTGATAAAAAAATTTATATATGTGCTCAAGATTCTTAATTTAATGATGATAAATTAAGTCTTATGAATGTACATGTTGCTTTATTTTGCCAATAGGGTGGAAGCATGTTACTGCTGAAATGCTAGAATTTGGTTCACATTTTAAAGGTCATTGTTATTAGTTAGTTAGAAATAGGAAAGAAGGAAACACAGTAATAAAGAAACAATGTTGATAGAAAGTTTTAAGCACGAGACGTGTTATAATGATATCAGATGTCTACAACACCCTAATCTCCAACAATCCTGTACCTCTTCTTTATAATGAAAATTTTCAAACGGCCGCTTCAAAGCCTAATCTCACGGTTCAGAACTACCACTAGTATACCAAGCTATCCACTTTGTAAACCATAAGAGATTGGGATAAAGTGGATGTTTAAATCTCATTTTGGATCTTATACGATTGGGTTTAAAATCAGTCCAAAGAGTTGTTTATGCATGAGCCAACTGCTCTTTTGCCTTACGATAAAATCCCATAATAACGTTCCAAGACTCAATGTGTGTAAGCAAAGCTGATGAAGCAGTTCTTGCATTTTAAAACTAGAGACATACTGCATTACATAATATACATAGTACCACAGGACAGGTGTATACCCTCAAATAACATTTGAAAGATCGGAAGAGCAGTTGAAAGTATATATCGCGTGATATCCTGAAAAGTTTTTTCACGCATCATCCAAAAAAAAAAAAACTCCCCATGCCAAAACTGGCCGCCACCGGCCACGGGGTAGATCTTTACAATCAGTCCTCAGATTTCGCCTCCTTTTTAACCATAAGGCTTTTAGCATCATCTTCAGAAATTTCGCTGTTAGGATGTAAGTACCACAAGTAAGCATTTTGCTAAAGAAAATGAGGTGAAACTGCACAGGAGATGAATAAAATGAAGAAATGGGAGTAACAATATGGTTGCAATAAGAATAGACCTGTCGGCTGCTTCTGTCTTGCTTATTAGTGTGATTTCACGTGATGAAAGATCTTCCGATCTGCCTTTTAGGTCTTTCTCTTGGCAAAATTTGACAAGATGGAGCAGGAAATCGTTGAAATGTTTCGGTTCCTGTTCAAGGGAAATCTCCAAATTCTTTAAAACTGTTCTATACCACAAGTTCAGCATATAGATTTCTTGTGCCAATCTGGAGAAAAGTTGCTCAAATTTGACCAATTTGTTTTCTACAAATTTACATCTTTAATAAGAAGTTAAGAAACAAGAGAGAACTTTAAACCAAGATAAAAGATGAAACACTGACTTGTGACTATATGCTAAACCAGACAAAATATGTGAAAATTTGCAAAATAGCCTGTGTGTGTGCGCGCGCTTTAAAGCCTAGGAATTTCCTAGGGTGCACAAAGTATAAAAGAACTTACCTGTTCTAGAATGCATCCCTTACGAAGAGCAACTAAACATTCTAGTGCTTTATGATAGGTGTCTCCTTCAAAAGAGTTCTCCACAATATCAAAAATCTTATTTTTCATATCTTGAATTGCTTTATTGACCCATTCTGGACTATCTCTTCGAGACATCATAGCTTCAAAATCCCTAACAGGATCCAAATCCCCAATTTTCTCAACTTTGACTTTGGATGTGTATTCAATGGCATCCATAGGTTGCGCATCATCACCATTGCCAACAACTTCCTCATTTGATCCAGATGGTTTCTCTCTTAATAATCTTCGAGATGACTTCTTCAGCTGTAGAATAAATCGAGTTAAGATACCACTATATAGAACTTTCTCTCACATAGAATTTTATGATGATCAGTTTAGGTAACCTTCGGATTCTCTTTCAGTTCGAAGCATCTTCGAAATTCAGCGATAACAGCTTTATTTTGAGAAATAAGTTCAGGATCAGGCTCTGTTATCTTCCTGAGTGTGTCATCCAGTGGAGGGACAACTGCATCTTGTTGCTTGGATTTCACTTCAAGGCTATGGTAAAATCGCTGAAAGGTTGACCAAACACTAACTATTTAATAAAAAGATAAATTAAATATCAAAAAGAGAAACACAACTACAAAGGGAAGTCATGTATGTGCACCAATTAGAAACATCATTGGTAGGCAATTTTCCACAAGCTAATGACAGATTATTTTGTCTTTTCAAGACCAGTAGGCTTTCAGGATTCAAACACGAAATGTTTTAGCTGCAAAGTTTCAGGGTAAAACAAACAATGTTTCCAGAAGTATGAAAAATCGAACCCAGCCACGTGAAGAAATTTTCCACAAAGGCAATAAGAGAAAGTAGTGTCAACAAAGAATACAGTCAATAAGTACCTCCAGAACAGGATTAGGCGTTAGATCAGGTCGTAATGCCTCCTTGCCACTTGGTGCAAGATCAAGCATCTGAACTAGCTTATCTGCTGCCTGTTGCTGTTCTTCATTTGGCAGCATTGATGAAGGCAAGTTGCTGAAAGATGGAAACTGAAACTCCCTGATATCCTCCGCAAAGGGAAGAACATTGAAGTAAAATGAATCTGGCTGCCAAAGCATAAAAAGTGTGTCAAATTTGACGCAGAGATAGAAACAGAATGCTGCTTATGTTATTCTAAGTTCTTATAACTTACTATGTTATCTTTGTCAGATGCATTGGGAGTTAGGACACCTACAACAACATTCCCCTGTCCTTGTCTCCATACACAACGCACAATAGCTACTTTGTTCAGTTCCTTTAATGCCCTTGCTAAAGCTGAAACTGCAGCAATAGCCCTTCTGTTGCCGGGTTCAGCAACAAAAATGTTGACGTCTCTCATATAATAATGTCTACAAGCACATGAAGGATGAAGGCAAAAGTTAACCACAAATTATGCTCAATCACTCCATCAAAATTAAATAACAAAACCATATAGAGACAAATGGAAGCAACTAGAATTTACCTCATTATATTTGAAGCATCTGTAAAACCTAGAAGCTTCACACTCTTCTCAGGTTTGAATTTAAATGTTTCCAACTCAGCAGATGATATGGGAACTACTTGAGGTCCGTAGCGATAACCTTTAATCCTTTGTTCTGGGGGTACGACTTTATTAGGATCTTCAACACTTTTGTACTCATAGTCAACCTTGATCTCATGAGTGGCAAATTTATCTGTGGGAGGTGCTTTATCAGAGTACTTTTTCAAGGTGGGGAATTTCTCTTCAGAGGTTTTCTTGTAGACCCATACCTGACAGCAAATGGAAATAGGAACAAGAGAAATGAAGCAATAACATGTTTACTGAATAGAATATGAACGAATACGTTAAGCAGTGAAGCAGACTCTAAACAATTACCCACAGAGACTGCTCCATCCGGCAGACAATGAAAGGAAATTGTAAAATTTTCTGAAACGGAGTGATAGTCTACAACAGTGTTTGTTGTTAATGGGTGATTACGTATAGGTTTCAGAACGCGTAGTCAATTCCCATGCACAAGGTACAAATAGAAGTCGTATAGTACGAATTCATTATTTTTAAGTAAATCTCAAATTCATAATCCTGAAGCTGTTCATTTTCTCAAAATTTCTCTCACCTAGGTAAACTATACAAAAGGCAATAAATCAATCATCTCACAAAATGACTGAACTGAGAATAAATCAAACAAAGAGAAAATAGAACATAGGCCTGTTAGCACTAAGTGTTTGTCATAGCTTAATATGGATGCAAAAAGAAATTAAAAGCTAGATATCGGAATACAAAGAGGGAGCGATCTTTTAAGCAAATCCATCTGATGCAAATGAATTAGATTGTGTCTCCCAAAAGGGTAAGCAGAGATATGAGTTAAACTGCTTGCTAGTGCTTGAATTCAGCAGTCAAGATATCTTAGTGCTTGTTTGAAACTAACTCATTATTGACACAAATTCTAAAAATTATAATTTCTACCTACCTGTTCATTTGACAACTACTCAATTACAACCACAAATTTCAAACCTTTTTACATTTCCAATACTCATTCTACCTCTCTCCTCATTATAATTTCCCAAAATTTCGCACAGATAATGAGAACCAAACATTCTCTTATACAGTAATTTATATGTCCCCTTTTTTTTGGGTGTAGGGGGGGGGGGGTTCAAAGCTGGAGATCCCGATAAGGTTGACACCAAGATAGACTCACCTTGATCTTCATTTTGGAGCTCATCTCAAAATCACCCCTGAATACAGTCACCGGAGATATGTTCCGAGTTCTTAGTGCGCCTAATAATGAAGTTGGACTGTGAACATGCACTATTTTCGTAGAAGATTTATATGAAAATGCATTCAACAGGAAATCATTCTCTTCCATAATTCTCTTATCCATATCCAAATCTTGATTTATTCTAACAACTATACAGTCCATTTTCATGCCATGTGCACTCATCTGCCGGGCAATGGTGTTGACTTGATCCTCCTTTGTTCCCTCGTATGGATCTTTGGTAGGAGAAGCTGCATTTGTTATAAGGCAAAGGCGTTTCTTTCCTTTGTTAGTCGCCCCATACTTCTTAATTAGCATATCCATTCCAACAACAACAGCATCAAGAACTATCATATAATAAAGTTAAGGCACAAAAGCTCACATTAACAGTAGACACTCTTTCATCCTCATTATAGATGAAAATGAATGAATAATAAAAGTGCAAAACAGAGAGAGAGAGGGGATAGATTACATTCTGATCCTAAAATGTGAATTTAGAGCGTAATCCTGATCCTAAAATGTGAATTTGAGCTTTCAAGAAGCAAAGACTTTATCTGAGATCCAGATGAAGAGAATGAAAAATTTAGGCAGGCCAAAGTGAAAACTAGAGAGAAAGTCCAAGCATTCATAATTATCTATGCATGCTGGATACAGTCACCATGTACAGTTCCTCGAGGAAATTCCTGCAATACTTCTACAAGATCTCCATCTACGACCTTTATATCCTGCAAAACCATCACGTGTTCATATCCACCCACTTCCTTCATCAACTCGTTATTAGTATCTGAAAAATCCAACCATGCAATTATCCATTAGCTGTCTCGTTCAAATGGATGCATGGAAGATAATCACTTTCATTATAAAATATCTAAACAGCATGAAATTCTACAGCATGAATCACCAGCAGAAACAACTGACAGTTAAATTTTTATGAGAAACCTGTTAAACTGGAAATTTGCAGCAGATGGATAGCTCCACAATACACACCCTTATACTGCAGTCTAATTCTTATAGACAAACCATAAGAAATATTTTAGGAGTTCTATGGATTCTTTCTATGTTGACATACTTGATACTACCACAAGCACACCCATTCATGTCTCAAGAAAATGCTTATTTTTAAAAACTGGGATGCCTGCTTATTTTAAGAATAAGGAGAAATTAAATGCAGATAGTACGACAGTACCCTTTCACGGTAGAAATAATCTGACTAGTTATCAAGACAGGACTTGGAACTAAGTAATAATCTCTCTGAAACAATCTAATTCCTAGTCTAGCATCACGTAACTAATTCAAACTCGGAAATACCTTCGGTTCCAAATAGAATAGCTCCTACTTCGTCGTATTTGCTGAATATTAACTGCATAACACAAGGGACTATTGGAATAAATATTACTAGAAGCAAAAACCCCAGAATGATTGAACAGAGATGTCGATGGCAAAAGGAAATCCAAATTAAAAATATATTAGTAAGAATAATAACGAGCATACCTTCTTTTCCACTAACAGAGAACAAAATTTTTCCACTTGTGGGAGCACTGCATGCATAGTTTGACCAACATCAAGCACCAAAACTAAACATTCCTGTATAGTAGAAATCTACTATCAGAAATAAAAATTAACATTCGCTGTAAACTCCCGCATAATTTCGCTTAAATAATAGATTTTAGTAGATTTATTTCGACTGCCCATCGCACAAATTCTAACATCTAAGAAAACCCAGCTCAAATATCTTATTTTCACCATTCCCCGTCCATTTTAACATCACGGAGTAATTCAGGCACAGAAAGAGCAACTGAAAGGGTGGTAATTACCGAGTGAATTGAAGAATTAAAAGTATAAATTCATCAAACGGCAGCGAAGAATACCTTGTTTCGAGCCATTTTTTTGGGGAAGAATTACAGTGGAAGCTTTGGCTAAAAAAAATAAGAGGGGGGGCTTTTATTTGCTTTTGAAATTTATGGACGGGTCAGCTTCCGGGTGACTGGAACTTTTTCCCGCGCTGGTCCCCAAACTCTTTTTGGTTTGGCAAAATGAGCGTGGGAACCGATCCAACCGTCACGGGTAGAAACGTGCTTATTTCTTCAACCTACGATTTACTTCGTGTTTCTAAAGGCCTAGTGAGAAATGTTGGAGTCCCCTTCTCTTGGGGTTCGGAGGCAGCATCCCCGTAAAATTTTTTCCTCATATTGTTTGAAATACAATTCCTCGATTTATAATAATGGTTGAATTCTAAACTTGTTTTTACTCTTTTTATAATTAATCTGTGATCCTTTCTTCTAAACCATCATATAAAAAAAATATATGATAAATTATGCAACTGATAATCTTCAATTAATAACTAAAATCCAAACGAGGTACTAAAGGATTCCTCAAGAGCTAAAAAAATCATATATGATTCAAAATTTATATATTATCAAAGAAGCTTTCTAGAAAAACACATACAATAATAATAATAATAATAATAATACACATAAAACTAATCACCAAAAAAATAAGGAATAAAAGAAATAAAAATCATGAAATATCGTTATAACTTTTAGAGAAAGAACTAAAAAAGTAGATGAGAAAGAAATGAAAACATGTGCTCCCTCCATTCCATGAAAATAGTCATATATCAATCTTCACATAGATTAAGAAATTTCAATTAATATTCTTCGAAAAGTGGAATTCATGAACATTTTTTCTAACATGTGTATTCATTTAAGGGTTAATTTCACAAAAGTTCCATTTGAGCTAAGAATCAGCCGGGTTTTCAACTTTTTTTTCATTCTCCTGGGCCTCCAGCATTTCATAAATGCTTATGTCCTTTTTAACATTATTCCGTCAATTTTTCAAAAAAAAAAAAAACCCTTTTATCCTTCACTTTTTAATTTTTAGAACAAAATATTTAAAAATAATAAAAAAATTAGGAAAAAAATTAAAACCCAACCCCCACCCCATTCACCCTCCCTCTCCCAAGACCGGCTGCCAGAAATTGCCGTCAGACTGCTGCTATTTTCGGCGGCTAAAAGGGGAGGTGAAACCCCCCATTTCTGTCGTAAATGGCAGCCCATTTCTGCCAAAAAGGGGGGCCGTTTTCCGACTGACAAAAAGGTAGAAAACGGCAGCATTTTGTTGAAAATGCAGTAAAATGCTGTCGTTTTTTGGCATCTTATATGAGCTGTTAATCTCCCCATTTCTATCAGAAATGGGAGCCCATTTTCGGTGGCACCAGAAATGGCAGCATTCCGGTGGCCGGTCTTGGGTGGGTGGGTGTTATTTTATTATTTTTAAAATTAAAAAAGTGAAGGGTAAAACGATTATTTTTTTGAAAAATTGACGGAATAGTGGTAATAAAGACCTATCGTACGTATTTATAAAAGGTTGGGACCCAATTGATTCTTAGCTCAAAAATTGGAGACCTTTAGTGAAATTAACCCTTCATTTAATTGTTAACCAACTTTATTAGTTTTTATTTGTCGATATCAATGCGCATTAAATAAGGACACATAAAAAGATTTAAAAACTAAATAATAAAAGTGGACTATAATTTGAAACAAATAAAGAGAAAACTGAGACTCTTTTCTTGAGATGGGAGAGTACTCATCAATTACAAAAGAAGAGAGAGAAAAGAGTTAAGAACTGGGAATTCAAGGGTAAAAAGAGACTTGAATGGCAGTGAAGGAGAGAGGCAGTTATTAATAATTAAAAAGAAAGAAAAGGAAAATTGTCAATTACTTCTTCGATTGTGCATTCTCCAAAAAAGTCATTCTTGGGTTTTGTGTTACCATTCTTGCAACCTTTTGTCCTTCTCTTCCTCTTCATATCTAGTGCGAAAAATGCAAATTTTGCAAGGATGGGGGAACTCCGTCTAGAAAAAAAATTTAGAGAATTGTAACTCCGAGGATGCTTCTCCTCCTCCCTCCTCAAGCCCTCCTCTCCCTCCCGCCGCCACCTGCCAAAGACTCCACTGGTACAGCTTGAAGCAACAGCAAGGACGATCGGGTCGGTCCGTCCTTATATCCAACCATTTGCCTTTGTTTAAAAGAAGTTGGATTTTGATTTTTCATCTTCATATGTCGCGTGTCTTTGCTATAGGGATATTCAGCGTATGTAACGCCTTCCTATTAACTAATTTTATAGACTCACATGTGGAATAGTGCTCGTGTGAATATAATTCTCGGAGGGAAGATGCCACATTTACAAGCAGTAGCAAATGGTACAGGGACAAGAGGATGATAGATATTTATAATTTCTCAAAGAAGCTGGGCATCTATGTGTTTATTTATCAAGCTGTAGCAAATGGTACATGGACAAAGGAAATAGTAGTATATTTTGAAGAAATATTTGTGGTCTCGGTACTTATTATGTATGAGATATTTAAATTGAACGAGTTCATAGTACATTTAGTCTCTTTGAATTATTTCAAGGAGAATGAGAAATTATGGTTTAAAAGTAACACCTTAAAACTAAGTGATTCAGATATTAAACGGGAATTTTGTATCCTATGTCAGGATTAATAAGCAAGACGACGTATGAGAGGATTAATTAATTAGTCGGTTAATTAATTATTTTATTTCAACTTTGTTATGTGTCGTGTGATCCAATTCTTGTTTAATTAATTTAGTTCATTTCATCCGAATTGTATAGGCTCTTAAATGTGACGTTTGGACATTGTGTTTGATTCATATCCATTCAAATTGTGTCTACTAGGATTGGAACTAACTATATCTAAGCATTGTGTTTAATTGGCACATTTTGACATATTATATATAGACCCCACACTTGTTCATTTTTTATTCAATATTGCATCCAACTTTTCCTTTCCAAAATTCATAACGAGAGTTTGTGATATTTCTCGGTTTGTTGTGTCTTGTGGTTTGAAGTACTTCTATCATAAGTCGTTTGCCGTTGTATATTGGGAGACGATTGCTGGTCAACCACAAGCCCCTAAGCAGGGTAAAAATGTCTTAAAGACATATAGTTGAACTCTAACATCGGCGTTTTTCATTATTTCTTATACTCGGTTTAAGTAAGTTTACGGTTTAGTTTCGAATATAATTTGCACAATTTTACATTACATTTTTCTATAACAGGGACATTAAAGCAAGTCTAATGTGAGAGAAAAAACTCAAATTGAGTTTTTCCCAACCAAAATCATTTAATGTATGGGGGAATGGGGGAAAACTTATTTTGGGGGAGGGAGAAGGTATGAATTTAGCCCTTCTCTTACCTTTTTCCCTCCAACTTTCTTCTTAAAAAAATACATAATAAATTAAAAAAATAATATTTTGTAAAAAAAATTGAATATCATTTGTATGATAAAAAAAAAAGCAATGACAAAAAGATTTGTGAAAATGTTTTAAAAACTAAATAAAATCCGTTAATATGTTTTCCCCCCAAATTTTCCTCTACATAATATTTAAAAATAAGTTTTTTCCACCCTAATTTTTTTCCCCTTAGCTTTTTTCTCCCACATTAAACTTGCTCGTAGTCATGCTGTAGGAATCAATTGAGTTCAAAAATGAAGGGAAAAAATGAAAAGGGATGAAAGAAAGTGCTTATTAATTTTGGTTTATCGTAAGAAATTCCTTTATCTATTCATGCCATTCCACGTTGTGATGCTACTCATGGGTGGTAAACTATTTGATTATAATACATACTAGTTACTTACTCGTACGTTGCACGGGAAGGATAATTCTAAATATTTCACATTTATGAAAAAGGTCATTATGTAAAATATAAATTAACAAGTGGTGATAATAATAATGCCAGATACAAAAATAATGTGTATGGTCTACATATTTTAGAATGTTGGAGCACTACAAATGTAACTCATCTAAAAATTTTGAATGCAAAAAGAGCAAACAATGTAATATTTTTCTCTAACCAATTCACATCGTCATCATATCATCATATAATATATAATATAACGGTTTTTAATTGGATTTGGATTCTCAATTACAATTTTCTCGCTCTTTTGTTGACCTCATCATGATGTTGCACAATAATTTGGATTCAATTATTCCCCCAATTGATTTTCAATTGGTTTTATTTTTCAAATTTTAAAATTTAAACTTTTCTAATTTAGATATTCATCACGAGTTTTCAATAATTTGTATTAGTTTATTACTTTTTTATTTATTTTTTATTTTAGTTTCTTCATTTCTATTTTTTAGTATTTATATATAATTATGAGTTTTTAAAATTTTTATTATCCGCCACCGATATAAATTTGACGGTGAGTAACTGTTCAATTTCTTATGAATTAGTATTTTTTAGAACTATTCTTCCCATTACTAAATTATTCCAAAATGATCGCATTATAAACTAATTGTCTGGTACTATCTTTATTTATTTATTTATAATAATATATGGCTAAAATTTATTTTTTTGACATCTATGATCTAACTTGAAAGTCTTTGTGACTATTTTTTTAATCTTTATTTCTATATCATTTATGTTGCAACGATTAGGTTGTAGATGATACAAATAATTTATTTTTTAGTCTTTTTCTCCATAGATATGAAGCCTTCAAAATATTGACTGAATTCATGTTGTTATTTCATTTGATTTAATTACTATTGTGACTATTTTTTTTGCATTTATACAATGAATTTTTTTTTATGAAACATTGGGAATTTATCTCCTCGTGCAGCGTACTGGTTGAATACTAATTGAGCGATATTTTTATTTGAAGAAGATAATAATGAATTTTAGCGAAAATTTTGTGAACAAAGAGACTAGAAATCCACAAGAAGAAAATGAACTAAAAAAAAATTAATCCCTCTATTGCAATTATCTAATCTTATTTTCCTTTTTATGATATCTCATATATATGGTCCTCTTTGTATTAAAAAGTCTAACTTGCATTTCTTTACAAAATATATCCCTATTTAACATTTTAATTATAACTATCAATTTTGAATTTCACTCGTAGAAATGATACGTCGAGAGAGTACTTTCTCATGAGTATGACAATTTTTATTTTATGGGTATGTACACGCCAGATACATATTATTAGACTGTTAGCTAATAATGTTAAATAAGTTAGATGATTTAAAAGTGAAATTTAGTAAAGTATTAATTGAGTATATAAATATGTTAACTATTAATATAGTATTAATAAAACATTAATTTAATGCGTCAAATAATAAATTAAAACTGTATATTTACTATTTTTGCTATGAAAAACCGATAATGTGTATTTCTCTAATATTTTATTATTCATTATTATTAAATTTTTTTGAAAATTCGTCTTCTTGTACAACGCACGAATAAGAGACTAAACTTATAGTTGCAATATTTGAGTATAATATGATTATTTATATAGACGGCAATAGGGCGGGTAAGCTGTACTCTTGACCAGCCCTATGAGTCTTGAAATCACCCAGACCCGCCCTAAACCTATAAATTCATATGGCGGGTCAAGACAAGTCGGGTCATGGGACGGGTTGGGACGACAGCATGGCCCATAAAAGGACTCATGAATTTTTTTCCCTTTCAATTAATATTATGTGCAACGCATTATTAATTAATGAATGTAGAATAAAATAAAACATTTATTTATAATTTTAAAGTTCTCAACATTAACTAATACAATAACTTGATTCTTTCAATTCGATAGAAAAATCCTTTCAAAAAAATAATATAATTAAAAAATAAAAATAAACTACCATGAATTTAATGGTCGATTAGTCAAATTGTCATTTCTAATAATTTATATGCATTTTTCAAAATAAATTTGTTAAAAATAAAAAAATATCTAGTGGGTCACAAGTCTATAGTGTGGGTCCACCCTGACACGCACAGCGGGGGCAAATAATGTTGCCTCATACCTCTTTTTTTTGCCCCGATTAGGTGTGACGGGTCAATCATATTAGATGTATGTCTCCACGGGTTTATAGACCGATGAGTCAAATTGTCATCTCTAATTATTTGACTGCTAATTATTACAACTTTATATAGGTTGGAAGTGTGAATTTGCACAACGAGTTTAGAGGAAACCAGAATTGTGAACTCAGACATTTTACTACAAATATTTCATAGTAAATTGTAATTCGCATATCAATTCATAATTTTATACAATACAATTGATATATTGTACTCTATTTATAAAATAATGTCCACACTCACACGTTAATTTTGATATAGATGTACATTATAACTCTATCCGTGTAACGCACGGGTGAAAAAATCCAGTATCTTGTATAATATATAATATAAGAGTTTTTAATTAGATTTGGATTCTCAATTGCAATTTTCCTACCTATAATTTTGTTAACATCATCATGATGTTGCACAATTTTTCAAAATTCATTTCATAATTCATCCCCTTCTAAAATCACGAAATTTTATCTTTATATAGTTTTCAAATTTTCTTTTCTTAGAATCCTTGAATCTATGGAAACTAAACCCCAAACAATATCACTTTTCTATTATCACAATATATTACTATTATTTATTATTATTTAGCGTTGTAGATTGCGTGAAAGTCATAAAATTGAATTAAATTTTCTTGCAATCGTGACTGTTTATACAACACTTTTATGTATTGTATGGGCATAGTGATTATATATATCTGTATATCATGACGTGGTTGTTACAGAGTAAGGGGCATTACGTTTTAAATATTATTCTTTACTGTTGTTCCACTTAGATAAATTTTTTTGAATTACTGTCTACAAAAATTTTACGTTACTACTTGATATGCATAAAACTCTAGATCTGTAAATAAAAAAAAATTATTTTTCTGTTAAAGAAATTATAACTCAGCCACTATTGATCTCCACGATCGGGTTTCTTAATTAAAGTCTTCTGAATATAGAACAATTTAGAGTTAGTGTAATTTTATCAATATACAAGTTTTGTAAATGAAAAGTTAACTCACTAACCAAGATAATACAAAAAAAAAAAAAAGAAACACCTCCATTAAAACGAAATTTTAAAAAAAAAAATTGAAAAACTTATAAGCCTCATTTTCGAGTTTTAAAAATTAAACTTTTCTTATTTGGATATTCATCACGAGTTCTCAATAATTTATATTAATTTATTAGTTTTTTATATTCTTTTTTTTTTAGTTTGCTTATTTCTTTCTTTTTTTGTCAGCATTTATAAATAATTATGAATTTTTATAATTTTTTATTATCCGCTACCGATATAAATTTGACGGTAAGTAACTGTTCAATTTCTTATGGATTAGTTTTGCTTTTAAGAATTATTCTTCCTGAAACTAAATTATTTGAAAATCAAGGCATTATAAACTAATTGTCTAATATTATCACTATTTATTTTTTATTTATTTATTTATTATTTATCTTTGTTTGATTTTTAAACTTTTCTTTCCAGAGTTCTTGATAATAAGGAAATTAAAATTTATTTCAAAATAGCTTATATTACAAATGGAAACTTAGATCATAATAAATTAGAGCAAATTAACTGATTTATTTTCTTTTTTTCTGTAATAAAAATCTATTTATCTGCATCACGCCAACAGTTAAAGACACACATAAGATAATTATGTCATAATAATATTTGACTAAATTTTATTTTCTTGAAATCTATGATCTAACTTGAAAATCTTTGTGACTATTTTTTTAATCTTTGTTTCTATATCATTATGTTGCAACGATTAGGTTGTAGGGGATGTAAAAAAATTATTTTCTTAGTCTTTTTTCTCTATAGATGTGAAATTTTCAAAATATCGACTGAATTCATGTTGTTATTTCATTTGATTTAATTATTATATTGTGACTATTTATTATTTTTTACAATTTATGTAATGAATTTTTTATATGAAATATTGGGAATTTATCTCGACGTGCAACGTACCAGATAAATACAAATTTATTGATATTTTAATTTGACGAAGATAATAATGAATTTTAGAGAAAATTTTGTGAACAAAGAGATATGAAATCGATAATAAGAAAAGAAACTGCACAAAATAATTACTCCCTCAATTTTGATTATCTGATCTTATCAAAATGAACTTTTTTAGGATGTCGCACATATATGGTCTCTATTTATATTAAAAGTCTAAAATCCCTTGTATTTCTTTAAAAATATAACCCTATTTAATATTTTAAGTATAACTATCAATTTTAAATTTTACTCAGAAAAATGGTACGTCTGGAGGATACTTTCTAATGAGTATGAAAATTTTTATCTGAACAGGTATCCAGTGAATACGGGTGTGTACATGCCCGATACGTATTATTAGACTGTTAACTAATAATATGAAATAAGTTAGATGGTTTGAAAGTGAAATATAATAAAAATCACTAATCGAGTATATAAGAGGGTAACTATTAATATATTATCAAAATTATATATTTATAATTTTGTTACGTAAATCCGATAACACGTCTTTGTCCAATGTTTTATAGGGCGGGTCAAGATAGATTGGGTCATGGGGCGGGGTGGAACTACCATGACCCACAAAAGGACTTATAATTTTTTCTCCATTTCAATTAATGTTATCTGCAACGCATTATTAATTGATGAACGTAGAATAAATCAAAACTTTTATTCAGAATTTTAAAGTTTCCAACATTAACTAATATAATAATATGATTCTTCAATTCTGTAGAAAAATCCTTTAAAAAATAATATAATAAAAAATAAAAATAAATTCCCACAAATTTATAGGTCGATGAGTTAAATTGTCGTATCTAATCATTTCTACACATTTTTAGAATTAAATTTATCAAAAAAAGAAAGAAAATGTTTGGTGGGTCACGGGTCTATGTGGCTGGTCCAACTTGACCCACACTCACATTAGACTCACTGTGGAGTAAACAATATTGCTTCATACTCGTCCTTTTACTCTAATTAGGCGTGGCGGGCATGGGCAGAGCGAAGGGGGTGCGATCGCCCCTGCAACATCAGTCACAGGAACCGGTGGTGGGGGGGGGGGGGGGGGGGGGGGGGGGGGGGGGGGGGGGGGGGGGGGGGGGGGGGGGGGGGGGGGGGGGGGGGGGGGGGGGGGGGGGGGGG
>CAVNYN010289563.1:0-22065 GCA_963692815.1 Nyctanthes arbor-tristis | reverse complement strand
TTTTACTCATTTCCTACACTATGAAGGAGTCAAAATCGTGAATGTTATAGACTCACGTCACTGAGAAACAAAGTCAAAGGGGAACGTATCACAACTATCAGTGTGTTTCGCAACAGATTACAATCCATCAATTTATAATTTGTATTATAAGTGAGGTGGAACCAGGGGGATGCTCTCCTGGTTCCCGGCACGCCCCGAATTTGGGGGGAAAAAAAGAAAAAAAAAAAAAGTTAGCCTGTAATATATAAAAAAAAAAAATTATATATATTGGGTAATTAAGCCGGGTATATTATACATCTCCCTATACCGGCACAGCCCTTCGAAACTCCTGGCTCCGCCGTTTATATCATTTCACTGGTCATTTTCTAAAAAGGGGTCAAATATTTGATTTTTAACCAACCACAATTTCTTGCTTTCAAAAATAAATAAATAAATAAATGTCCAATGAAATGATGTTCACATGACTACTTATAATCAGTTGCCAAACACAACTCGTGAAAATGAGGTGTTTTAAGTCATCCTAGTAAACAGGGCAATGCATGAGCATAGATAGCAAAGCAATTAATGACAAGAGGGGAAAGCACAGTTTTGGAAATTAGTGTTCCTTTTGCCAACATACAATCAAATTGAAAACTGTTAAAATTAGAAATTCTCTGTTTACGTTGAAGTAAAATCTTCTATTTGTATCATATCCAGTCATTTGATTCTGCAATTTATAACAGCTTCAGGGCTGATAGCAGCACAAAATTATAGTCACTTTGTCATTCGTCAATGAACTAATATCTCCCCTGATAATAAATACTCTACAAGCGAACGATGAGAAAATATATACAAACATCAATAAAACCACTCTAAGACTACCAAGATTGTCATGGACGAGAAATAACTAACTAAGGGGCAAGCAAGGTTCTTCTGACTAAGGCTTGTCTGAAAAAATTCTTAGTTTCAAATTAATAACATAAGATCGAGGTCTTCTGTAAAACTTGAATGACATCTCCCTCAGGTCTCCTATCAGCAGGTTCAAGAATGAAATAATTGTAAAAGGGGAAATAGGAATTAGGTTCATCAACCATACTGCCAATGACAATTTTATGGTCCTAGCAATACATGTGAAGAAACTTGGCATATGTACTACAGAAAAAACAAATAAGAAGAATAATTGAAAGTCGCTAGACTACGCAGATTCATACAATTAGAGCAATTTTTGTCCGTCCTTTCTATCAAACTACTGTACCTCATCCCAATCAACAGAATCCTGATTCACAAAACGGTTTCAACACTGTAAAAAATGTACCAATATCCCTGCATCACAATGTACTAAGAACGTAGGATTTCATATGTAAAACAAACTTGATCGTATAAACCATGTTTCAATTGTAACAGCTCATTTTCTATCGATACCCTGAACTAATGCACGCAAAACCGATTCATGTTATAGGGATTAGGATAAATAATAAATAGATTATAAATCAAACGCTTATTTAGTTGTCAACACAAATCACATCCATAATAAGTCCTATGTTTTCAGACTTGGATCTGATTTATCGATGAGATGCGCTTTCTTCCCCAAACACGTAAATAAATGCATGGGAAAAATGGGGGGAGAAGAGTCGGTACCTTCATCTTGTGGAGGATTTCCTTGCCAGTCATATTGAATAATTCAAACCCGAACTCAGTTACTCGATGAAATAGCGGCAGAGAGATTGAGAAGCGAACAAAAATGCTGCAACGAGAGAGAAAGAAAAATGGATAGAGATGGCTATGAGTGCATATCAAGAGAGATGACTGCCCCTCTACAGTCGACACGTTCCAGTTTCGCGTCTGATCGTTCCGTTTACGTGTTGCCTTCGGCTTAACGCACGCACCTGATAATTTTACAAAGATTACAGTTTAGACACCCAGTCTATTGGATATATGGCAAATAGGTCCTCGACTTGTTGTTTTAATGGTTGTATATACTTGTAGTCTTCCGCGGCCATTGCCGATTTGATTTAGATTTTTTAAAATCAATTTTCCCACAAATTCATTTGCAACTTCAAATTTATCTCTTAAAACAATCAATCTCTAAATTTTCTTTATATTTTCAACAATATATTTGGGTTTTATCTATTAATTTTCAACCAAATCTTCACAAAAGATTATTTTTTCATAAAATCAATTCTCAGAAATCTTCAAACCAAGGCCATTGAACTTCATTATGGTCACTGAACTTTTCATAATGTTGTAATGGTCCTTGATATTTTTTTACTTCTAAAAATTTGGACAACAATATTTAAAAATTATCTTATCTATGTAGAATATAGAAAATAAGATTGGTGACATGAAGCAGTAAGTTTAATAGACATGATGACAAGAAGTGAAAAGTTCAATGGCCATGGTAATCGCGAGACTAAGTGAAGAACTTGGGGGTCATGATGAAACAAAAGAAAATCGGATGGCTAAAAGCGTTTCAAATGGTAGATAAAAATTCGTAGTTTAAATCTTCTCGCAAATTTTAGCATGTCTGTAGTGACATGCCTCACTCTAAACACCTCTAACTTAATAGAAGTGTGACGTGCGCCGATGATAAATTTCAGTTAGAAATTAGAATTTACCGTCAAGGCTCGTACATATACTAATGATCATAGAAAAATTTCAACAGCATCTCTTTTATTTTATTAACAAAATCAACATATATCAATTTTCAATACCAACACATCAACATCCCACAAATTAATAATTCCTCATTATAATCAACATCATGTCATAGATCAAACAATATACTAAACCAAACATAATTCACATAATTTCTAACTATATGCTAATAACCTTATACGTGTCAACCTTACAAATCATAAGATTAACAATAAGAATTTCATTTTATCCATGCATGCATGTTATTATGTATGCGTGCGACACGTGGCACACATTTAGGCTAGAAATATGGAGTGCTTGTAGTTTAGATATTTGATACATATACATGCATGTATAATAATATGCATGCGTGTAGGCAAAATAAAATTTTTTGGATTAACAAATCCTATAGCAAATCAATTTCATTACGTGGCAGCTCAATTCTCGAAATAGCAGGCTCGACCCCAATGTATTGCCCAAACTCCAATTCTACCTGAAAAGAAAATCATTTATAAAAATATATGAGCTAACTAGCCCAACGAGTGGAGTTTTATAAATAAAACATGCTTTGAAAAGTGGAAACATAACTTTTACAAAATCTCGAATAAAATGTTTAAGTGCATTTGGGAATTTTCATGACTTTAAATATAAATTCAGCATAACATCAACATTATAAAATCATCACATGTTTGAAAATATCATGAAATCATTTCACTTCATAATCATCATAAAATTCACTAGAAAACGTCATAAAAATCATTTTATTTCAAGATCATCATAGAATTTTCTTCAAAGAGTATCCAACATCTCATGATCATAATATCAAGTCATACGCGTGTAGACACCAGCTTAGGCCAGAAGTACCTTATGACCCCTTTGCCCTAGGCGGCACAACAACCAACTTAAACCATAGCTAGCACATAGGCCCTTTCACCTAGGCGGCGTTCATTTAGTCAACTTGAGTCATAGGCCCATTGGCCCATAAGTGGCTTAGTCATAACATTGAATACAAATTTAGAGTTTTCATACATCATAAATTATGTTTTAAGTCAAACATTTCTTTAAAAATCATGAAACATTATCTCATATAACATCCATGTGAAATTTTCTAAAGAAAATATCAACTTTTGTAAACTTTCATAGAAATACATCATTATCGCAAAACATTGCAAGTTTCATATGAAATCAACCATAATTCAACTTTCGTTTAGAAGAAAGAAAGAAGAGGAGAATCTCCACTCACTAGCTAAGTAGCATCCTTTCTTGTTTCATTTCCTTTGATTTTTATCATTTCCTGCGGCATTTTATAAAAATTCTACTTAACTTCTAATTCACTTCTAATAAACTCATATTGCTTCACAAATCACTCATAACTTAATTCTTTTACTTTCTTCACTTAATCTTAGTTATCTTCTTTCTAGCTCATTTACTAGTTAAAGAGCTTCTAGTTCAATAAATTTTATCAACATGAAATTTCCTTTTTGATTCCAAGTCCCTTTTTCATTTAAATTCTTCACACAAGGATTTTTAAGTTTTCATAGTTAGGTAATACACATTTAAAACCATTTTATAATCAAGAACGGTGTCGTATTTTCATGAAATTCTCCTAGAATGTAAGAAACTCTTATAAGCTCATTATGTGTGAAATTTAGCTCAAGCAAACTATTTTGGCAATATCAAAATATTCCATCACTTTCTAAAAATCTGTTCTCGGATACAAATTGCCCCTTCTTATAAAACAAGTCATAAAAACTCCTACTAGTATCCAAATAGTGTCATTTCAATTTTAAATGATAGATAACTCATAGAAGATCATTTCTCAACTTGTATCGTGTTAAAATTCAACATATACTATCATTTATGACCCTCTAAATTTGAGGGGTAGAACTGTCTGCACATAATTTAATTCCAGTCTTGATTCTTTTATTAGATTTGTACATGTGTGCTTGGCTTCCTATAATTCTTTCTTACCTCTTATACTTTTTTCATTAAAAAAGACATAGCTTCCTTCTTTCAATTAATCCAAAACTTCATTTAATTTAAGAAAATATACTATAGAATTCACTTTAAAGCCCCAAATACTTTATTTAGAAATTTCAACTTCAATTTTTCCTTATTTACTATAACTGCATACACTAATTTATTTAAAAATATTTTAGCTTATTTCCTTCATATAAAATTTCACCTATATACTACCATAACTTCTTACACTAATATCATAAGTTTAAAATTTCATAATCAAAGAATACTTGTATGTTGTTAAAACTCGTAGTAAACAAAAGTCTAACATAGTATTGCATATTCATAAAAATTTCATAACTTCTAAATAAAATTATACCTTAAATACTATATAAATTAAAGTTGAAAGAAAATAACACTTGTGTTAAATTCTTATATTTTTCTTCTCCTTTCCTAATTAGATTCTTCTAACTTTTTTCTTTTTCTTTTTTTTTTTTTTTACTCTCGCCAAAATTCGACTGCCCCTTCCTTTCCTTTTCTTTCTTCTTTCTTTTATGCATGCATATATACATATATAATATATGTAATATATATATATATAATATATGCAATGTAATATATAATATAATGGCAAATGGGAACATGCACTCCATCGATTTTGCCTTGATTTTTCTCTTCTTTTTTTTTCCAACAAGAATCCGTAGCCTTTGTTTCTTTCCTATTCTTTTTGCTTTCTTTGTTTTTGTTTTAGGGATTTCAACTTAATTTCACACCATTTAAATCTATAGAAACTAAACCACGATTAACTACTCCATTATATAAAATTTCTTGACTCCAGAAGAAAATTAAACTTTAAAATTTACATAAAATCAAAGCTAGAAAGTGAGTATTACTTACATAGGTTGATACTTCCTTGGTCTTCTTTTTCAATTCTCCCATTTTTCCTCTCTCTCTTTTTTTTTTTTTGCTCAATCCCTTTCTCTCAGCTCTCCTCTGTCTCTCATTCTTTTGTGGATGTTTATATGTGATTATATATAATTATCCCCAGGAATTATCTAGATATTTAGGAAATTGCACCCAAGGTCCCTCAACTTCTTGCTTGCTTTATTTAGGTCCTTAGCTTAATACTTTACTTCTTTTAACCACCAAACTTGTAATATAATTTCATATAAAGCCCAAACTTATTTAATTGCTTAAATGGTAGTCCCAAAAATTAAATTAATATATCTTGGTCTAAATTTGAGATTGACTTAACATATTACACATCTGACTTTGCCAGGTAAAAGTTGAACTTTGAAAATAACGGGGAGGGTCGTCACATGAAGTGGGGGAAAAAGATCTAATGGAGGGTCATATTTGACCCCTTTTTAGTTTCTCCGACCCCCTTTTCTACATTTCTCACTACTAGAAATATTGTAAGGTGTTACTAAACAAGTATAAGTGACCATGAACTTTCGTCATACAATTATCAAACTTGACCTTTAATGAGGAAAAAAATTCACCTATAAGCTAAAAATAAAAAGAAAGTTAAAAAACTCAAACTGACTAACGGGTTACACTAATAAATTAAAAATCAAACTCACTAGTAGAGTTTAGGAGAATGAACCGCTAGCATTCATGCTAATTGCTCTTGGGCTTTTATCTTCTCAATGATTAGTGAAAATTTTTACTCACCGAAGAAAATACTACAGCTAAAATGAGGAGCCGGCAAGTGCTCTCTCATCATACAACCTTGAAGCAATTTTATTTCGTTAAGTGGGTGGTGGCAAAGGTTCGGTTTATTTATATTTTTTGTCACAATAAAAGGGTTTTTTTTTTTAAAAACATCTTCAACATTTTATTTATTTCTTTATTTTTTGTTTAATTTAACATAATAGCGAGAAACTCAATATTCCGTAATCTAAAAAAAAGAAATTCAATATTCCAAAAGCTTGCTTATAAACTGATAATAATAAAAACTTGGAACTCTTAATGCAATTCTTGAAATTTGGTTGTTAATTGTCGTACTCTTTTTACCATTATTTTATTTGAATGAATTCATTATAAAATGCGAGTAGCTTTAAAGAGACATACAAAAGTCATGTGGCAATTTCATTATGTGTTAATCACATGAATATATACTTTTTCGTCTTTGGATAGAACTGTGTGACATTTACATTATTGATTCAAGTTACCGTTTTATATATCTTTAAAATTTTCGTATAAGATACCACAAAAATTAAAAGATCAAGGTATCTCATATTATATCGATCAAAATTGTATATTTCGGCCCAGCTTGCTTCATCCTCAATAAGACGTAAGGACCTATTCATTTAGGCCTAATTAGGTAGGGCAACGGAGTTGGACTGTCTTAGGAACTATTTGAGTGAAAATGATTTTCCAGAAATTGAAACTGGGCTAGTAAAGGGCCTAAAGCTGACTGAGACCAAACACACGTTTAATCAAAAGCTGTTTGCTTCTTCCTCCTACCAAATTGAAAAGAAAAGCTTGAGTAATCTATTGATTGAGGAAGTGTACCTGTCACTTTGAACCATAACTGTCAAGGGTGAAAGATAGCCATAATCTTGCCGTATGCACATGTGGAAGGATATTATTGGACAATCCACATATAATCCCGCCATGTGTGCGTATGAAAGGAGTATAGAAGAGATTAGGACTACTTA
This sequence comes from Nyctanthes arbor-tristis, assembly GCA_963692815.1. Taxonomy (NCBI): domain Eukaryota; kingdom Viridiplantae; phylum Streptophyta; class Magnoliopsida; order Lamiales; family Oleaceae; genus Nyctanthes; species Nyctanthes arbor-tristis. The sequence goes on along the minus strand of CAVNYN010289563.1, from coordinate 14,830 downwards.
TTTGACAAGAGAATAGATCCACATAAAATATTTCAGAAAACCGGATAACTTAATTTCACTGTCGTACTTCTGGGTAAGACTGTAAAATTATCATGTTTTGTAAAGAATTTCGTAGAGCATCTCCAATACAAGAAATGTAAATATTGTGTAAGAAAAAAGGAAAATAAAAAGAGAAAAAGGTAATAAAGAAGAGAAATGCGTTAGAGAAAATAAAAAAAAATGTGTTTATCTTTCCCCTCCCAAACACATTTGTTGCATTGGTTAAGAATTTTTTTGGCCAGCTGAATGGGTGGCTAGTGAATTTTTTTCACCTCATGTGATCCATATTACTGAAAATATCATATACAAGTAGAAAAATTATAGGGGGACATGAAAATGGGATATTATTATGTGACATTCTTATGTGGCACACTTGTATTGGATGATGAAAAAGTAGTCATGTAATCATCATTCAATAAATGTGTGCCACATGAAATTGTCACCTAATAATGTCCCCCTTTCATGTCCCCATAGAATTACTCATACAAGTATTGCAATTGTATTTCAAAATTGGGGTGGTTTTCTCAAGATTCCAAGTTAAGATTGTGAGCCTTAAAAGCAACTCCATGCAATTTTTTTGATAACGTTTATTAAAAAGGGAAAAAGACATCATCTTCAATCTACACCATTGCATTGGAGATATTCTTAAGTAACATGCAAGGCAGAAAAGGTTAAACTCTGTGCTACTGAATGTTCCGATTGTTTTGTTACATCGATTTCTTTATCAAATTATCAAAAAAACAAAAAAGGCCAAAATGCATGGTTAGGTATTCAGATATTGAAAAATAATACCAGTTATTACTATAACGAAAATTAAAATTAGTATCAAAACAGAGCCTATATAGCAACACGTGATACGTCTTGTACTTGCAATAGCAATTGTACATGAAGTACCCGGCCAAAGAATATAGCATATTAGTATATCCCGGTTAAGGCCCAAACATGCCATTCTGTAAGAAAGTTGCCCTTACTGGTCCCCCAAGGCAATACGAGATTAAAATTGCTCCAAAAGGTCCTACCCAAATGCCCTAATGGGAGACACTGAATTTTCAAACACCTAAGTTGTCGCCATGTTTGGGGCTGAAAGAATGTTCTTATCATATTAAATATTAGACTCACTGCCCTAAAAGATGTCTTAATCTCTTGCCTTTGCTTCCATAGGCAAGGAAAGCAACGTTGAACCCATCATTACTTTGAGATGTTGGATATGTTTTATTATATTTTTGGTATAGAAGATCCAAGGAGAAAAAAAGCGCATCATGTAACGTGGTAAGGCAATGGTTATTTCTATGGAGCTTGGCACTTTTTTTATTAGTTCTCGGACTTCATATGAGAGCCCGATTTGGTTCCATGAAAAATTTGGTAATGCAACATTAGCATTTACTTTAGTGTGACATCCAACGTGATGGTGCAACATTAGCACCAACGGTGAGACATCATTTCTTGAAGATTGAATAGTTGAAATGATCCCATGTGTGTTCTTTTAAGTTCAATTTTGACATCTGTAGAATATTAAAAACTCAGTATTCTTGACAAATGAATAGAAATATAGGGGACACGTAATTCTGTTTAATATATAGACTCAACCTAGCTCACAAGATCACAATCTTTCATCTTCTAGGTTAGTGTCATTTAACCATTGATTATAAACAATGAGATATTTGAACACGTGACCTATGATTTACACACACATGTTCAACATAAGCCGCACGCTCCAAGAATCATTAATCTTCATTGCATTATCTAATCTAGCAATGGAGTTGGCAAAATTAAACTATTCTATACATGATGTAGACCACCAAAGATTAATCAAATTGCCCATCAAGGGGTCCCTTTTTATTTCTTCATAATCCCTTTTTCATAAAAAGAAAAATAGCTAACCACTATGCTTTAGCTTCATATATATGATATATATCAGACCATTTCGTTGGTGCTGGATACAAACATCCTATCAGAAATTCAATGGAGAATCGCCCGCGAAAAGATGGATCCGGCGAGAAGTTTTCGTTCCCAATCATCTCGGTTCACGACTTTGATTCCGATGAGTTTGAATTTGGGCGTGTTACAATACCAGGCTCTCCAAACTCTCCAGCTGATCATTTCTTCTTCAATGGCAAGCTTTTACCCCATGTTTTTCCACTTAATCAACCTGTTCATAACTTTTTATACTCACGATCCACGAGCATAACGAGCAGCATTAGTAGCAAGGATTCTCTGATGTCTTCACGAAGTAATAGCACGAATAGCAGGAGCAGCAACTGCAGCAGTGCCAGAGCTAGCACAAGTGAGATATCAGACAGGAGAAACTTCACTGAGGGAAAAATTCCAGGGAAAAGACCTGTTTCGATTCCACAGTATAAATACAGTTCTTCTCAGAGGTGGTAATTTATCGCCCCCACCCGGTTTTGATGCGCCAGAGTTCAACATCATCAAGATCAAGAAAGGCTGATCAATGCAAAGATTTGAAATTCAAGAAAGTGGAAAAGAGAAATGATAAAGCTGATCATGGAAAATCATGGTTTGGCAAGAAAGTTCTGAGATCATTTGTTTCAGCATGTAAACAGTGCCATGCCATTGAAACATCAACATGATCAATGATTGAGTTGGATTTCTATGATTCTATCAACATTTCGTTGGCATCAATTTTTAATTATCATTTGGTAAACAATATACTGCAATCATCCAAATCTGATGACAGCAATGACATGGGAGGGGGAAAAATGGAAAAAAAAAAAAAAAAACTGGGCTCTGCGATGAATTTATTGGGAATTTAACCAATTTCTCTAAACCCGTGTGATTAAAATAGACAATCAATATATCAAATAATAATATACGTGCGGAAACGTAAATAACACTAGGAATTATTTTACGTCGTAAAACCCTCCAATGAGAAGGGAAAATCGACTGGGCAAACCGACAACTCCACTATCACCAAATAATAATGGGAATACAACGTTTATCCTTTCAAGATTATCGTCCTAAATCAAGAGGTAATCACACACTACCACAATCACGCAACACCATCAAGAACAATATTCTTAACACCACAATAACTCATCTAACAACAGATGAAACCCAATAATCAACAACAACAAGAGATGAGGAAAAATATCACCTAACTCCGTTCCAAGAATTAACTTAGAAAAACCACCACTTGAAAAAGACAAATACCAAACTCGAATGTCGAAATAACGTTCCAAGCGATTAATCAAAATGGCTGAATTTTCTTCCTCACTTTTCTCGGCTTCCGTGCGTGAATGTATGTGCAATTTCAAATTTCGGTTGACTTTCTTTCCTTTTTTTTCCTTGCCGCATCTCCTGTGCGGTTTTTCCATGTTTCCGTGCCTGTTCTTTTTTCCCTTTTTCGTAGCTTTCTTCTCGTGTATTTTTTTGGTCCAACAGCCTCAACTATATATATATATATATATAGTGAACAAAATCAAATTCAATTTGGCTTAAGATTTTGTGTCTCTCAAGACTTCTAATTTTATTTAGCCAAATTACTTAATTCATCCTCTAATTTTTATCTTATATTTAAGTTGGGTAACATCATGGGCTGGACCCGCCCAACAATCTCCCCCTCCAGTTCATGAGGGAGGTATCCCAAACTTTAAGTGTATCACTTAGAATGCATACCGGCGTGGCCAGCACAGAACTCAAACTTCTACTTGGTAACTACTTTTGTCAACATATCAGCAATGTTCTTGTCAGTGTGAATCTTTTCCAACTGTAGAAGCTTCTCATTAACTGCTTCACGAATCCAATGATACCTGACATCAATGTGTTTAGTGCGAGAATGATACATAGAGTTCTTACTCAACTCAAGAGCACTCTAACTGTCACAATAAATTACGTACTCATTTTGCTTCAACTTGAGCTCCTCAAGAAACTTTTTCAACCATGTCATCTCCTTTCCTACTTCAGTGATAGCAACATACTCAGCCACTGTTGCAGACAAAGCTACGCATTTTTGCAACTTCGACTGCCAAGAAACAGCTCCCCCTGTAAAAGTAAACAAGTACCCAGATGTAGATTTCCTGTTGTCAAGGTCACCTGCCATATCTGCATCTGTATACCCTGTCAAAGTTGGCTGAGCTCCTCCAAAACCCGAACACAAATCAGAAGTTACTCTGAGATACCGCATAATCTATTTTACTGCTTCCCAATGCTCTTTGCCTGGATTAGACAGAAATCTACTAACCACACCAACTGCCTGTGCAATATCACGACGAGTACAAATCATCGCATACATCAAACTACCAACAGCTGAAGAATAGTGAATAACCTCTATTTTCTTCTTCTCCTCATCAGTCGAAGCACTGAATTTCTTGGTTAGTTTGAAATGAGCTCCAAGGGGTGAGCTAACTGGCTTAGCCCCTTTCATGCCAAACCTTTCAAGTACTCGCTCAATATAATGTCTCTGTGATAACCACAACTTCTTAGATTTTCTGTCTCAAACAATCTCCATGCCCAAAATCTGTTTAGCTGACCCCAAATCTTTCATATCAAATGACTTATACAAGGAATCCTTCAATTTCTGTATCAATCCTACATCCTGGCCAACTATAAGTATGTCATCAACATAAAGCAGCAAAATAATGAATTTATCACTTGGAAAAGATTTGAAGTAAACACAAGAATTTGCAGTAGTTCTTGTGTATCCCTGACTCATCATAAAAGTATCAAACTTTTTATACCACTATCTTGGTGCTTGCTTTAGGCCATACAAACTCTTCTTTAATTTGCATATAAGGTGTTCTTTCCCCTTCTATTCAAACCCTTCTTGCTGTACCATATAAATCTCTTCCTCCAAATCACCATGAAGAAAGACAGTCTTCACATCAAGCTATTCAATTTTCAAGTCTAAACTGGCTGCTAAACTCAAAACAATTCTGATGGAAGTCATCTTCACTATAGGGGAGAAAATCTCATCAAAATCAACACCGTGTTTCTGCTCAAAACCTTTCACAATCAAACGAGCCTTATACTTCAATAAGTCACTATTGCTGTCCCTTTTGATTTTGTACACCTATTTATTCCCCAAAGCCTTCCTACTCTTAGGAAGATTTACCAGCTTATAGGTGTCATTCTTCTTCAAAGAAGTCATCTCATCTACCATGGCTTTCATCTAGAGGGATTTTCTTTATGACCCTGAGCCTCTGAATAACTTTCTGGTTCTCCATCCTCAGTGAGCAAAATATAATCAGACTCAGGATACCTGGTAGATGGTATACGCCCTCTTGCAGATCTTCTTGATTCTCCAATTTCTTCTTCTTCAACAGGGGTCTGCTCCCCCTGATCAGTAATCTGCTCCCCCTGATCACTAGTCTGATCAACTAGATTATCATCAATAGGAGCTACTTGGCTGCTAGTGCTAGGCTGAGATGCTGAAGAATTATCAGGTATGACACCAAGAACAACTGAAGTCATCTCCTTAGGCTGTTCGACTTTATCAAAGTCCTCAATCGTCTGATCTTCATAAAACACTGCATCTCTACTTCTCACAAGCTGTCTTTTCTTTGGATCTCAAAACTTGTATTCAAACTGTTCATCACCATAGCCAAGAAAAACACAATGAGTAGCTCTGTCATCAAACTTCGATCTCTGTTCCTTAGATATGTGTATAAAGGCTTTACACCCAAACACCTTCATATGAGAGTATGAAACATCTCTGCCTGTCCAAACTCTTTTTGAAATATCAAAATCCAAAGAAACTGAGGGAGATCTATTAATCAAATAGCAAGCAGTTCGAACTGCTTCACCCCAAAAAGTCTTAGGAAGCTTGGCTGTATTTAACATGCATCTGACTCTGTCAAGAATGGTACAGTTCATTCTTTCTGCCACACCATTATGCTGATGAGTCCCTGCTTCTGTAAACTCATTTTGAATCCCAAAATCTGAGCAATACTCTCTGAACGCATGTGAAGTGTATTCCCCACCATTATCTGTTCTGAGGCTTATCAAACACTTCCCTGTTTCTCGTTCTACCATGGTATGAAACTGCTTAAAGCACTGGAGTACCTGATCCTTAGATTTCAGAAGATAGAGCCATAACTTCCTAGAAGCATCATCAACAAATGTAACAAAATATTTGTTTCCACCCAAAGATGCTACATCACCAGGAGAACACACATCAGAATGCACAAGATCTAAAATATTCTCTTTTCTTTTAAACGTACCAGAAAAGGAAACTCGAGTTTGCTTACCGAATAAACAATGTTCACATCGGTCTAGGGACGTACAATTGGCTAAAGAGATAACTGCCTTCTTAGCCAGAACCTGCAAACCTTTTTCACTCATGTGCCCAAGCCTCTTATACCACAGATCAGGAGAAGGATCTTCAACTGCATTTACCTCAATCTTACAAGACTTTGCATAAGTCTTGTATTGCGTGCAACAAAGTTTCCTACTAGCGACAACTATTGATCCCTTTGATAACCTCCACTTCTGATCACCAAAAGTTCTGAAATACCCGATTCATCGAGAGTATTTATTGCAAGCAGATTAAACCGCATGTCAGGAATATGTCTCACATCCTTCAGAATTAGGATGTACCCCATATTTGTCTCCAGGTGAATGTCACTGATCCCCATTATTTTGAAATGTGAAGAGTTAGCCATATTTGACTGGCCATAATCACCTGCTCTATATGTAGTAAACAACTCAATATTTCTGCAAACATGGTATGAGGCACCATTGTCAATATGTCACTCAGTAAGAGGGTCTCCAACATGCAGGAGATCGGAAGAGCACACGTCCGCAAGTGAGTACATCACTAGTCACCACACCTAAAGTATTTTCATCCTCTCTCTTCTGATTATTACCCTCCTTCTGCTCTCTCAACCAAATTCTGCAATTTCTTTTATAATGACCCTCTTTGCCGCAATGATGACAAGTCTTCTTACCTTTTGACTTTGAGCTGCCTTTAGACTTGCTGTGACGCATTTGCCCTTTATTCTTGCTTCTTCCTCTGTGATAATCTGAAACAAGAGCCAATGTATTATCTGAACCCACATGCAAACCTGAAGATTTCCTCTTGATTTCCTCATTCTGTATACTGTTCTTTACAGAATCCATAGATAACACACCGTCTGAAGCAGAGTTACTTATTGTCACAACAAAAGTTTCTCAACTGTCTGGCAAAGAACTCAAAAGCAGTAATGCTTTCAATTCATCCTCAAGAGTCATTCCCATTGTCACCAGCTGATTCACAACATTTTGAAAATTATTCAAGTGCTCTGTCATGCTTGTACCATCCTTATATTTCATATTGACCAAGTCTCTGATCAGAAAAGACTCCCTGACTGCAGTTTTCTTCTCAAACATGGACTCCAATTTAGTCCACAATTTATTTGCATCTGTCTCATGTGCCACATGATTAAAAACACTATTATCCACCCACTACCTTATCGTCCCAATAGTTTTCCTGTGCAATTTCTGTCAATCCCTATCTTCCATATCTTCCGGTTTATAATCATCACCATTAATAGGGTCATGCAAATCCTTACAATAAATGATATCATCCATCCTAAGTTTCTATGTCACCCAATTGTGATTGGTAAGCCTGATCATAGCACTACCAACTGGGTCATCCATTTTAATCACACAATTGAACCTGGCTCTGATACTACTGTTGAGAATTTAACCAATTTCCCTAAACCTGTGTGATTAAAATAGGCAATCAATATATCAAATAATAATATACGTGCGGAAACGTAAATAACACGAGGAATTATTTTATGTCGTAAAACCCTCCAATGAGAAGGGAAAATCAACGGGTCGAACCGACAACTCCACTATCACCAAATAATAATGGGAATACAACGTTTATCCTCTCAAGATTATCGTCCTAAATCAAGAGATAATCACACACTACCACAATCACGTAACACCGTCAAGAATAATATTCTTGGCACCACAATAACTCATCTAACAACAGATGGAACCCAATAATTAACAATAATAAGAGATGAGGAAAAATATCACCTAACTCCGTTCTAAAAATTAACTTGGAAAACCACCACTTGAAAAAGACAAATACCAAACTCGAATGTCGAAATAACGTTTTAAGCGATTAATCAAAATGGCTAAATTTTCTTCCACACTTTTCTCGGCTTCCGTGCGTGAATGTATGTGCAATTTCAAATTTCAGTTGACTTTCTTTGCCTTTTTTTTTTCCTTGCCGCATCTCCTGTGCGGTTTTTCCCTGTTTCCGTGCCTTTTCTTTTTTCCCTTTTTCGTGGCTTTCTTCTCGTGTATTTTTTTGGTCCAACAACCTCAACTATATATATATATATAGTGAACAAAACCAAATCCAATTTGGCTTAAGATTTTGTGTCCCTTAAGACTTCTAATTTTATTTAGTCAAATTACTTAATTCATCCTCTAACTTTTATCTTGTAATTAAGTTGGGTAACATCATAGGCTGGACCCGCGCAACAGAATTTGGGGTTGGCTACATGAACTGTTTTTTGCCAGGTTCAGTTCAATTGACTGTTAAAGTGTAGATAAGCGCATGCCATCATAGTTTGGTTCAGCTGTGATAAAAATATAATTGAGTGCTTCCATATAAGTTTAATTATCTTATCTCCTTTTTTTTCTTGTTATCATTCATGCTTTGAAGGACACTTTGTCTGAACGGAAATTTCACCATTGTTGATTGAGATGCTTTTGCATAATAATAAAAGTAAGAACTCAGTTTTTAACCCAATCTTGAATGTGATTGTGATTCGCCATTGATAATGATAGATCTATCTCATGTGGATTGAGCAATAACACAGAAAAATATGAAAGAAACAAGGAGAGGGGGGAGGGCCCAATCTATACCAAATTTTATATTATACTACATACGAAACATGTTATAATTGGTCAAGATTAGCATAAGAATAAGGTCTTCCATCTTCTGGATATGATGACAAGGATCAACATATACTTGTTAATTGTGTTGATGTATATGTATATCCAAGATGAAAAATGTTGAAGACGATAAGAAAGCCTGAAAAGCAAACGGACAACTCAATCCATCTAAAACTCAAAAGTATAATCAGACTTGAAAGTGATTTTCTCAAAATGAACTCTCATCAACTGTTGTTATCAAATGAACTACCGTCTTTAGAGGCATGCGAAGATAAAATCCCATTTCAAAGTCCCAAACAAGCTTTCTTCTTTTAACAGGAAACCCCAAATGAATAATCAATCCTTTATTCAAGAAACAGCAACACATCTTTGTCAATAATGACAGGTTGACATAGCCACTTGTTATGCTAGGCAGATGATACAAAACTCAATTTGCAGAACCCCCACCAATTCTCAAGATTGGAAGAATCAATTGACAGAGACATTTTATTCTGGTATTTTCACGCCGCAAATAACAGCATTCCTGACCGTTCTTGGCTAACTTTAGAGGCTCCACTTACACCTTATCATCATAGGATTATAGGAAAGTGAAAGTCAATGGTTTCCTTTGTATAATCCTAGGCATAATAATCAAGTGAAAGAGGAATCAGCAACAAACAATCATAAAGGAAATCTTAATGCCTGTTTTAGGGTGGGCTAAACTTGCCAAAGGTACCCCCTTTTAAATGTTGGGAAGAATTCTCTTGGACCTACAAAAAGTAGAGGCAAAAAGACAACATACATTTTAATACTGTGCATAGGATTTAGATCTCTGAGAATTTCAGAGATCAGATTATTCTCAGAGATCAGATTTATAATAGTCAAAAGGAGAAATAAAAGAATCTGAATCACTGTAAGAGATTATGTTATATGACTCAAATCATATGTGTATGACCTTGCATCGTAAAAACGCGCCCTTAATGATGTGCGGGTTCAAGAACGGCCATTCTTTTAAGGTTTTTTTAGGCTTTTTTTTTTTAAAGAAAAAATTTATGTTGGTATCTTGAAGATGAACCAGAATGAACATGAATTTCTGCAAGCATTTCAAAGATGACATAAATATATAATCATAGAAAGCACTAAGATGAACAGAGATGAGTATCATACAGATGATTTTTTCCTAGTTACATCCTTAAACCATTCATCTTTCATAACAAACCTAGATAACTCAATCCAAGAAAGTTTCCATAACATCAGCATACCCTCCGGGATTTTGTGTGTGGTGATTGAGTGAAGCAGACGGAGACGGTGATTGAGTAGCCACTCTTGCAGGTAAAGTGAAGCTCCCGTCAAAGTTGTTTTCCATTTTCGGATAATTATCCAAGCTTAGAATCTCATTAAAATTTGTATTTCCATTGTTATGCAAATGTGAGGCATCCAAGTTCTCGTTCTGATTATGCTGCTTGTTTCCAAATCCCTCGGGGCCGAACAAAAGTTTAGCTTCCTCTGCTTGTCCAACAAGAGCACTGAAGAAAGTCAATCCATTTGGCCATTTGATGTTGTTTTCATGATCTCCAGACATATCAGACGAATGAGGGAGTCTAAACACGTGGTTTTGGTCTTTGGAGGGTGGAATCCCCATTCCAGCCGAGCTCTCAAAATTTGGAGGTGCAAATAGTGAAATTGGCTGAGGAGCTGGCCTTGCCTCCAGGTTAAAAATGGGAGGATGGGGTCGAATTGGCATGACAGTTTGCTTCAAAGGAACCACAGAGGAAGATGAAGCATTCCGAGTGGACGAAAATATCTGGGATAGGTAAAATCCAGATTGATAGCCTAAGGATTCAAATGTATGTCTCATTCTCAGCACAAAATGGAGGTCTTCCGGTATCTAAAATGGATAAAAACATTCTCTGTCAATGAGATTAGGCTCCAGGTGTTCTAAATACTCTCGATATTCCATTCCCAAATCGGAAACTGAGAAAAGAAAATTCATAAATGAAACTCACAATCTTGGAGGAACCCAATTGCAATAAGCCATGTCCAGCTTGAATAACAGCTATAGTCTGGCAAAATCATGTCAAAGGGCACACAGGTAAGCAAGAAGATAAAGGAAACTCGAAATCCGTACAGTACTGAACAACATAACGAACAAGATTTTAGTTTCGGAGCAGTGCAAACAACTGTCCTGAACTAAGATTCTAACCTGAATGCCAGATTCAAACTGCTCAGTCCACTCAGTTGGGAGCTGCAATTAATGAATTAAATGGATCACTCATTAACATTTATAACATCCGCTGTGCTTGATGATTAATTGCTTGCAAAATTAGGTCGAAAATCAATTATTCTTCTACTGAATCAAATGAATTAATCATGAGAAGTTGACATAACACATACTGCATCAAATGAACTTTGCCAGTAGTTGGAGATATTTGGTTCACATTCAGTTGGCTCTTTGAAAACCCATTTATGGCACTTATCGGAGGCAACTTTCCCCATCAATCTGCAACAATTTTATCTTGAAAAGATCAAAATGTATACATACGCATGGAAAGAAAAACAGTGTCTTTACAATATTTTTTTTTTTTTTAATTTTGTTTTCTGAATTAACCCAATCAGTTTGCGGGGTGGGGGTAGCGGGGAGAATAAGACAGAAAAGAAATCCAATTGAATCTACAAAAAAAGGACCTACCGAGTACCCACCCTTCTCCATAATTATACAACTGAATAGACATTTTGCTGAAGGCTTTCCTGACAGGATCCTCTCCATCCATTTCATCCAAACAGTCTGCACCTCTGCCTCTGCAGAACCCATCTTCCCACATCAACATCCTGCAAAAAACGCAACAAACAAACAAGAAATTACTCCAACCAAAACTAATTGAGCTTGTTTAACAGATAAATGCTTGTTGTTTTATCAAAGATTTATGAGTACTTACAAACTACCATTGTCGTCTCCAACTTTGCAGCCATTACCACCCCGGACTCTCCTGCAAGAGGGCCAACAAAGAAAGGATTCGCATAAAAATCAAGAAAATAGAACCCCAATTCACATTAACGTCAGAAAATCAAGAAAATGGAAGTGCAGTGTATAATAAATCAAAAAAAAAAAAAGAAAAAAACTGAAAAGGGAAAGAGAAATACGGGCGAGGACGAATAGTCCAGAAAACAGTGTAAGTCCAGTCTGAATCGAGACAGACATTTCTGAGGGCCTCATGAAGGGCCATCATCCCAACAGCATCTTTGCTTCTGTCTGTGGCTCCAGAGCCCACCATCTCTGTATTGTCTGCAGCTGATTTCTTGCCTTTGTATGGTACAATTAAAGGAGTTGATGAGGGAAATTGCTGTATATTATATGGAAAAGCACACTGCAGAATGCTTGTTGAATATCAACCACAGAGGAGGAGAGTAGGAGTAAGTAGAGTCTTTCTTGCTTGTGCAGTGCTTTCTATCTCTCTTCATCACTTTGTTACCACTTTTTTATCTCTCTTTATGGTCGTCACCTTTTACCTTGCTCGCAATCGTATTACCAAACTTGATTAAAAATAGGTGCCTAGTACCGTGTGGGGAAGAGTGGGCGTCCACGGTCCCCATTGCGTGCGTGGATACAATTTGGAGCTCCGCGGCCTTTAGAATTTTTTCCGTTTTAAAATTTAAAAAAAAAAATTGTAAATATTCATAAACAAATCTTCTCCACTTGTTTTAATTTTTTAAATAAAATAAATATATAGTAATAGTGATGGCCATAATATCTGGTAATGTATCAACATTGTATAAGTCAAATCCATATTAAAAAATGGTAAAAGTCAAATAAAATATAAGAATATATTACTAAAATACTTGTGGTGACATAGACGGCCATCTGACTAACACTTTTTGTGCCGGAACAATGGTGAAGGGAGAACAACATATACAAAAACAATATTTTCTTTTTCAAGCCTACAAAGAAAAAAAATATATCAAATTTAGGTTCCCCCTCCCCCCCCCCCCAGATGTTAAATAGTGTAAATGGCTAAAAACCCAAAATTTTGACGACATTGAGGTGGAAAAGCCCATATGATGGATCAAATTTGCCCCCAATTACCTTCTTCCCTCTTATTTTTCTCATTTACCTTTTTCCCTTACATTTTCCCCCCTAATGTTAGAGATGCTTCTGTAATGTGTGATTAATTTAAATGAAATTATCTTTTAATATCACTTACACATTGCAATAATCACGAGAAATAATAATAAATTATATTACTTGTTAAGCCGTTATACATGTAGTTCCCATATGTTGAAAAAATTATCGAGTTCATTTGAGATGATGACTTAAATAGTGTGATCCAATTTGTTTTATTGTGAACTTTTTAAAAATTTGTTACTTCTTGTGGTTCAAACGAGTAGAGTAGTGGTTAGATACTCACATTCTAGCCAGGAGGTCTTAACTTCAAACTACACCTATCACTCCCCTTTGCCCCCTATTATTGAAAAATAAAAAATATTACTTCTTTATTTTGATTGCTACCTATGTTTAACTATATGACCTAGAAAGCACAAAAATCTTTACAAGACTAACATTTTTTGTCTCCATTTCAGAAACGTTTCAAACACCCAAATTCTCCAAAAACATTTCTGAAACTCAAAAAAAGTTTCCTATTTTTTTAATTAATTAGGAAACTTTTAGGAAATTTTTAGAAAATATTGAATCAAAACTTTTGAGAAATTTTAACAAAGAAAAATTTCATTTATGGCGCCCTCTAACATAATTAAAACTTGAAATTGATTTAATTGTATTAAATAAAAAAGTAATGCTTAAATTACACTTTAAGTTTGTTAATATTATTTATTTTCATTTATTTTTCATTAGTTCTTATTATTTAATTCATTCAAGTGTTAAATTTAAAAATTAATTAATAAATAATGTTTCCCAGGGTTTATATTTTCTACATTTTTTTAATGTAAAAAATGGCGTTTCCCGTGTCCTAAGGTTTCCGCTTTCCGTGCTTCTTAATATACGACTAGTTATGCTAGTGAGGTTAGCCCATATGGCTAGGTAGCTAAGGCTGAGACCTTGCGGATTAGATGTCTCAAATTCGATTCCTTTTATATAGAGGGTTTGTCTACATTTTATTGTCGTGTTTGTAGTCTCATATATAAGGGTTTGTATTGTTAATTTATTTAAATTATATTTTAATAGGACATATATCTATGCGCAAGTATATTGCATTGATTGTAAATGAACTTTCAAAAAACAATTAGATGATTAAATTGAACTTGGAATTACGGTCTATGGATGGGACAAGTTTATAGAAAAACAAGTTTAACAAAACCTAGCGGGTTGAATATTATTAAATATTTATTTTATCTGTATATATAAACAGCATTCATGTTCATTACAATTGTTATGCTGATTATTTTTATTAATATTTTTTTTATAAACAATTGTTATGTTTATTATTGTCATTTGTCAGATCAACTATTTTGGTGGATAATAAAAAGGAATAGTAATAGTGTCTCTTGATTAATCTGACAATCTTCCTAGTGCAGTGTACATTACTGGTGGGGGTTATATGTCCTTGTAGTCGAAAGATTCCACGTCATGGGGCTTGGTGCTCGGTTTGTTCTTGTAGTATTTGTAATTTTTAAAGTTTGACCCCCAGCGCGTCCACCCCTCTGTTCCATAGTTTGGTAGAGGATGTAAATTAAGAAATGTGTCTCAGTGGAGTAGAGTTTGAGAGCTGTTGTTAAACTAGTACCCACAATGAACTCATTTCATACCTTTGTCAGGAATGTAACTCTCACCCTGTGGCTATCAGCTCAGGTGAGAGTCTGAGACTACACCACTTCCATCCTTTCAACTACTGAATTATACCCTGGGGAACTCTAGTATTTATAATTTTTCATCCAACCCCTGTGAAATGTTGAAATATCATAAAGAACAAACCCTATCAATATTCGAGATCGGAAGAGCACACGT
>CAVNYN010289562.1:0-18217 GCA_963692815.1 Nyctanthes arbor-tristis | reverse complement strand
ATAGCACGCTGGGATTGATTGAAGGGGGGGGGGGGGCATACCAACAAAAAACCAACCAAAAAAATATCCATATAAAACTTCTTGCATGATAAAACAGCATTTTGTTTTCAACGTTCTATATTTCCTCTATGTGGAAATATTATATTTTCCTTCCTGAATATAGTTGTATGTTTCATAGTTTCATTGCAAACGGTGTATAGTGTGCCAACACACACATATATGTTCTTATATATGTGCTCCAAGACCTTTTCCATTACATATATAGAGCCAAGATTGTTTAAGAAAAAAAGAGTAAAAAAAAAAAAAAAAACCGGTGTCAAGACATAGTATACATTAAATTTATAGAAATGAAACACAAGCCACTTGTGATAATGTTAAATTACACGTTACACCCAATAAATCATATTCAAACATAATTTTACACAAAGTACACGCCGAAAAACACTGTTCAGGACATCAATAGTTGAGGTCTCAAAATTGCAATCCAGCTAATTTAACGGGTCAGTCACCTCCAGTGACCTATGTGACAGAAAAATCAGGTAGATGGTTAAGTATATTTACTCCTTTTCCCAAGCACAGTTACAAAGGTTTGAAATTCCATTTCTACGAAAACATAGTCGGAGATAGTGCATTTTGGCTCAGCTTAACTTATAATTTAATCTGGGCAAACATTATCTTTATCCTCACACTTCATAGAACCCAGAATTAGCATTCACTTATTATCCATAACCATATATACCTCTAGAACCGTGGCATGTTCGATGAACCTACGACCTTTATGATGTCAACACCATCACTAGTTGTGTATCACCGAGCCAGTGCCTCTCCATAACCGTAATCCGGAATAAGACCAACTCCAAATTCAACATCCCACACTAGATATTCCATCGCCCACATAACAAAAGGAAAGGGGGGAAAAAGTTAGAAAAAAAAATTGACAAAAAAAATCTAAAAACAATAAATTATATGAACACAAAGGTATAAAAACATCCTCAGTAACAAGTTCAAAAGGTGGCATCGGTACAAAAGTCTCTTTGATAACTATGATGAATGAATCCTACACAAATTTACATGCATCTTTGAAACATGGCAACCTTATTAGGAAAACATTGTTCTATCTTTTTACACAATTTTTTACATTACAGCCCATGCGAAAAAATTTTCTTGATCCATTCCTAGTGGGAAAGGGATTCCTTTACGGACACTATTATCCTACTACTAAATATGTTTTCTGCTGGATTTTTACTTTTTCCTATTGTTTTCTTGCAAATTGTGATTTTTGGCATTGAACTAGAGCCTTCATCTTTCCTGGGTGGAACTGTATATGAATTTTGTGAGATGAAAGCTATGTCCATCTATGAAGGATGTGTTTTTCCAATATCCACTAAGGAATTTTAATATTCACTAGCTTACTGCTGAGAATTGGAATTTTCTAGCTTAAATTTTTTAGTCTTGTTTTCTATAGAAATTTATGCATGTTTTCTTTTTCAAGACCCAAAGTTGTATCTTTCTCCTTTGTTTATGTCAAAATTTTGTCAAAACTGTTTTATTGGATCCGCGAGAGCATGCACGAGATTTAGGAGATTGTAGGTCACCGTATCTAGGTCTTTCTCATCGGACTTGGGCTGCTCCGCGTCTGGGTGCACAACATGAACATGCCAGGTGTTAATTTTGACTTTTTTGTGATTTCAAAAATAGGGCTGCTTAATTTTTCTTGATTTTGACTCTTTTGTGATTTCTCTCGGCTTGATTCGTGATTTCAAAAACTGGGGCTGCTTAATTATTTTGCACTTTGATTCTAATGTTGTTCTTAGACAACCAGTATTACTAGGTTTCTCTCATGACATCTTGACATACTAACTCTTTTATTAAAATTAGATAGGATACAAAAAAATAAGCATGAAGATGAATTTAAAAAAGTTGTTGGATACATGAACATGATAAGAGTTAGAAGCTTTGAGTTAGAATTACGAGGAAAATTTTTTGGATAGAAATTTTTTTGGAGATTATGTTGGACAAATACATTAGGATTAGTTTGTCATTGGTTCCCCAGTACAATTTTTTTTTTTTTTGGACAGAAATTACCTAATTTTTTTGGCCATACTAGAGATATTGCAACTTCTTGACATTTTTTTTTTTTGGTTCTAGAAAATGAAAGTTTTGATTCTGAAGTTCACTCAGTAAACCTGAATGAGTCAATATAGTAATTTCCTGGAGATTTATGAAATCTTTAGAAGAGACTTCCATCTCACCTTGTAATTGTGATTTTATTTCTTTTTTTCCTAATTATTCCACACTTTTGCTTAATTTACGACCTTATGACTTTTTATTCCTAATTGTTAATTGTGATTTTATTTCTTTTTTCCTAACTATTCCACACTTTTCCTTAATTTACGTCCTTGTGATTTTTTATTCCTAATTGTTTCCACACTTCCTCTTTTCCAGACCATGTCTTCTACCCTAGTCAATGCATCCCCTCCCTCCAAGGCCCAATATCGCAGCTCATTCTCTCTCCAATTTCGGCCATTTTAGTTTTCTTTTCCACTACTCTTCAACGAGGATGCCTTGCCTATAGCGTTCCATGCTTAATTGAATCAAGGACTGAATATTTGCCTTTTATATAGCTTTGTCGTTTTTGGGAAATTCCGAACTCACAATTAGGAGCTCTGTTGGATTTTGTTGGTTTAGGGCTACATCCCTAAGCAATTGGCGTTTGAAATCACTTTCTTATTTTTGGGATGATATTTCCTACAAAGAGACGATAGTGAATAATTCCCTAATTTGGATTTATTAATTCACTTTATATATAGTGCATTCTTCGTTTTTATTTCTTCATCTCATTCACTTCTAAAAAATAGTTATTTTCTTCATAGTTCATACTATTCGTGCACTTTCACTAATGGCTCCATTTGTATCCATATTGAAGGTTGTCAACGCATGACCAACTAAGTGACATTCTTTGTATTGTTCAGGTTGTACGTAAATGGGTGCTGGCCAGGGGATTTTGCAGGGGCACTCTCACAAGTGTTTGCAAAAAATTTGACATTTTTTTCAACAAGCACTAACCATGATTGCTTCCAAGAAGTATGGAGTTGCCAAGGGAACATTTTGAGCACTCGGCGTCTTTAACTCTGCAATCTATTGTATGTCAAGACAACCAAGAATCTATTGTTGGAATTACTGTTTGTTGGAATTACTGTAGACGAGTTGATTGACAATGCTGATGGGTTTACCATATTTTATTACTTTTCAGTGCCTCTCTTCTAAAATTTTCAGTCATTTTATGATTTTTGAAGTATTTTATATTGTGGACAACATTTTCTTTGCAACATATGAGTGAAAATTGTTCTCTGTGATATTCTTTGAAAGATAAATAAAGGTTCTTGGTAAATACAAAGGTCTGCGGTATGAAAAAAATTTTGGTGCTCCAGATATATCATACTTCACCTCGTTGGACAAATCAAAAACTAAGATACAAGTAGCCCAATTTACTGTTAAAAAAGAGGCTTTAAATGGAACCTAGCTAGAAGTTTTTTTAGTCCATCGGATCTACACTTTTGTGACGACAGTGGGGTGGATTTTCATATGGGTTCTAGGTGGCTTTCGAT
This sequence comes from Nyctanthes arbor-tristis, assembly GCA_963692815.1. NCBI lineage: Eukaryota > Viridiplantae > Streptophyta > Magnoliopsida > Lamiales > Oleaceae > Nyctanthes > Nyctanthes arbor-tristis. The sequence goes on along the minus strand of CAVNYN010289562.1, from coordinate 14,609 downwards.
TGTATTTTTCTTTCTTTTTTTTTTCCTTCATTTTTTTTTTTTTGATAAAAGAAATATTTTCCCTTCATTTGTTACATAAATTAAAATGAACGGTTAACCGTAATTGAAAAATGTTGGCGCGAGGCTTTCACTAGTCAGGGCTGGCTATACAATTTGCATTTGGGTGATTAATATATATGGAGATAATAACTGCTGAATTATTTAATTATTATTGTTATATTAGTAATTGGGAATTTTTTTTTTTATCAATGATAAGTTGGGTGAGTGTGATATGTTAACAAATTGTCAAATTAAATAAATTGAGAAAAAATAGTGGTTGATATTTAGTTTATTATAGAGGGTTTTTAATATTATTACTTTTGCATCAATTTAAATTCCATATTAATCACTTCACTTTTTACCACTGGAACAATTAAGCTATGGTTTATTACGACCACTACTACTACTATTATTATTATTTGATACAAGGAGAGATATGGCAGGAGAGGGAAATCAAGGTAGGGATAGGAGTGGCTCAAACTTCCTATCTGAAAATTGAGAATCTAATTACTATGCCACAATTTAAACACACACAATCTGCTAATTGATTATTTTATTTAACAGTGTAGTCTTTCTGTTAAATGGCAAAACTCTTCTTCTTTTTTTCTTTTTAAATTTTTTGGAGAAATAATTTTTTCTTCATAAATTTATGAATGACGATAAAATTACATCGTCTTAGGCATATTGAAGGTATAGTTCTTTGTTTATTTTTGCAAAATAGAGAGAAAAAAATATTAGGTGTGAACATATGTAGATATTCACAAACTAATTAGTGCAAATTTGTTTTATTAGCATAATATATAATATATATATATATATATATATATCGATGTTGGGAAGAAAAAATGTAATTTCAACGAAATCTCCTAACATATAATTAGGCAAAAGGCACAATTCAATGGGGAAGAACATTTATTGTTATAAGTCCGCAACTTTTGATCATTGTAATTCACAATCTGTTAGACTATAGAGTGAAAAAAATTGTGGTTGAAAATTGAATGCTTGATGCAATACATTTCCATTAGATTTTGCATTTTTATGTTATTTAAATTTAAACAATTCTATTATTTATAACATTATACCACTTTATTAGTAGTCTTTCCGTGCATCGCACGGGTGTTATACTAGTTAGGCTTAAATCATGTCTATTTCACATCAAACATCTTTGAGCCACACAATAATAGTCCATCAAGGACAATGTGATCAAGAATTCTTTGCAAACATATTTCCGTATATCAGTTTCTGAGTTATACTGCCTTTTAAGCAAAAGCATGGCATTAAAAAGTAATTACCAACTAATAATCACAAAGATCCTATCTTTTTGTCTCTCATCTACTGTCATAAATTATCACATACACTTATTACTACCAGCAAATAAAAAAATTGCAGTGATGCGAAAAGATTGATATTGAAAACCTGATGATAATTGTGATGAGCTGTTGGATACTCATAGACGCACTTTGTGTGAAAATCAATAGGGAGAAGCAGCAGGAAATGCTTATCCCCTTCCACAACAGCATAGCCATTCCACTTTTGTTTTTTCCCTTAACCTTTTGCTATTAACATTGTAATTGCTCTTAGTTGGTCGAAGCACTCAATCAGCTTTAGCAAACATAAAGTTCATGATATACAAAACACAATGAATGATATTCATGTATGTGTTAGCCAGTCACAACTACACTATTGCAATTTCCTGGGGGTATATGATATCTCTAGAAGAAAGATCGGAAGAGCACCGTACAACATTTATATATCTAGTAATCATCAACTTGCTGATCATTTATAAACTAAGCACTATAGATGAAATTATAACAAACTATTATTTTTAAGTTAACTCCCATGCTATACATATCATATTAGGCTTAAACCATGTCTATTTCACATCAAACATCTTTGAGCCACACAATAATAGTCCGTCAAGGGCAATGTGATCAAGAATTCTTTGCAAACATATTTCTGTATATCAGTTTCTGAGTTATACTGCCTTCTGAGCAGAAGCATGGCATTACAAAATTAATTACCAACTAATAATCACAAAGATCCCATTTTTTTGTCTTTCATCTACTATCATAAATTATCACATACACTTATTACTACCAGCAAATAAAATAATTGCAGTGATGCGAAAAGATTGATAATGAAAACCTGATGATAATTGTAAAGAGCTGTCGGATACTAATGGATGCACATTGTGTAAAAATCAGACGGGAAAAGCATTAGAAAACACTTATCCCCTTCCACAACAACAAAAAGATTCTATCATTATTAAACAATGTCTTCAACAATCCACAAATTCGCAACCTCCAGTTGGCATCCCAGCAGCTTAGTCGTCTAAGGAATATTCGCCCAGAAAATAATCATTATGTTCTTGCAAATACATAACCCGATTACAATTTGACTCCAATACTCTATCTAAGGCATGTTCAAAAGAGAGAGAACGGTAAAGGGCTCTGCATCTTTGGAGAGGGGTGAGAATCAAGCTGCAGGAAGAGAGGGTGAGATTGATGTGCAGACTTTTATTTTTTATTTTTTTTTTTGGTGTCATCGGGGCGGTCGTCTACTTCGGCCACCAACTTTATTGAAGATTCCAGAAGGGAGTGGGAGAGAGATGGAGGAGCTGTTGATTTTTGGGGGTGGGTGGAGGGCTTGTGTGGAAGACGACTCAGATTTTGGGTGGGGGAAATGGGACAAATTGGGTTTAATTTTTTGTGTGGCCCCTTTAGGGGAAACATCTTGGCTGATTTATTGTGCTGGGCCTGTCTTTTTTGCACATTCAGCTGCCAAGCAGGCGGTCCTCTCCTAGTATGAGAGGACCGTCCTTTTTGTAGAAGAACTCATTATTTTATTGGTTTTTTATGTAAAAAGTAAAAAATTGATGCCAAGTAAATAGTAAAAAGTAAAAATCTTGGCTGATTTATGTAAAAAGTAAAAAATTGCAGCTTGACTTTTACTTTTTGAAAAAAGTAAAACTAATAAAGTGATGTCAAGTGGCAATTTATAAACAGAATTATTTATAAACTGAGTTTCCAAACACACTGGATATGTGTGAAATTAGGCCCACAAAATATCTCTCATCAATCAATAAGTGTGAGTCAGAACGAATATTGAAGCATCTCCTAATTTCCTAAAAAGGAATTGGCTTTGAATAAGGACAAATAGGCTTGTTGAAATTGAAATTGCTGTTTGGCTAAAGACACACAATGTAGCGACCCGGAAATTTTTAGAAAAAAAAAAATTAGTTTTATTAAATAATTTCGCGTCGCTATAATTTCACTAAATTTTAAAGTTGCTTAAGTTCGCACTCGTCTAGTCAGTCATACTTTAAGAATTTAATTAAATTTATATTAAACCATTTTATGCTATTTTAAATCTAAATAAATTCCATATTAACCAAGTCGTTTTACTTAAATTCCAAATTTTATTTCCAAAGTTTACATATATATATATAATTGATTTCAATTTTTCCAAGACTTTACTCTCCCACGTCAAACACAATTTCAACCCCTATCCAACAGTCAATTGGATTAGAACACTAACTCAAACCTATAAACCCCCCTCAATGATAGGCATTGCACACACACAATTTAAGCCAAATTTTGGTTCCATTCTCGAGTCAAGAATCCGTGAGTTACTTCTATTTTTTTTTTCCTTCTTTCTTTCTTTTTCTTCTTTAACCCAATAGTACACAGCAATACATACACACACACACACACACACACATATACATACACGTACACAATCAGACATCCATACTGATCCATACATATACACAACAGCCGGCCGTCACAACCAGCATCACCTATCTGCACCGCCATTGGTGGTGGTTCGCGGTAGCCGTGCTGGAAACCAACACACCCGACACCACTACACCATCTCTCTCACACAGCAACACCACCAACCCACCACCATTCACTCTCGACAACATCCCCAGCCACTGACGCCATGCCATTGTCGGCCAACACCACTCCTTCAACCCAAAACAAATTCACAAAAACCGGAAATCAAGCCAAGAATACCACGAACCCAAATCAAACCCCTCGAGCCTCAACCACTCTTGAAAACCAAATCGTCTAACCCAGCTGCGAACCGTACCTCCTCGACCGCGAGTCCCTCTTCGCCGCTCGAACCCTAAGCCTTGACCGCTGCTCCTCCCGAGGTCGGACCGCCTCTGCCGATCGACTGTATCGAGCCATGACGCGGCCAGTCGAGTCTCGCTTCCTCTCCCGAGCCTCAACCAAACCAACCTGGCCACCCGCACTCACTCTTGGCTGGAAACCCACTGTCGCTGGCGCCAATCGCGCCGAGAAGCAGCCTCGCACCTTGGCTATCGGCCCAAGACCCCACACCCAAATCCCGAGTCCAAGCCTTTGGCCAGTCGGAAAACTCGACCGAGCCCAGACCTAGCCACCCTCTTTCATCACTCACCAGAATCTCTCTCGCCGGTGTCAGTCCAGTCCCAGATCAAAGCCTCACACCCAATTTTGTTTTTTCTCCTTCTGCACTGTTGAGCCGATTTGGGCTTATATTTGTCAATTTTGCACTCAGGGTCCCTATGTTTTCAGAAACTTTAGGAGTCAGTCCCCAAATTCTCATATTTATTTATTTCAGTCCCAAGATAATTACAGTGTCCAATTTTAGTCCCTAGATTTTGGGTATATTTTAAATTGGTCCCAAGAGTTTTGGTCTTATCTGTCTTAGTCCCCAACCTTTTGAAAAATATTATATCAGTCCTAAACTATTTCAGTAGTTCCAATTTAGTCCCTAAAGTTCATTTCCCTTTTTATAAAGTATTATTTCTTTCATACTAAAATAATTTATTTTATTTTCACTAGACGAGGCGCGAAGAGCAATAGACGAGTAGATTTGTCTCAAAGTAGCTCAACTCACAAGCTTCCATAATTTGTCCTAGGGGCTACAGTTCTTGAAGTGTGGCAGTCAAGACGTGAATTGGCATATTTTTGTATTTTGTCAATGGGTGAAGAAATTATGGAAGCGGTTGGGTATGTGGGAGTATTTGATTCCATGGTCTAAAGGTGATATTAAAGAAGTATATTTTGCCTTCCTTATGGAGAAAACGAAAGTAGAACAGTAATGGATTCTAATGCTTCTTTGGGCCATATGCAGGACAAAGTGGAATAGCACTTTCTACCTTGGTGTTGGTCTGCGATAGCGGTGAGGTTAGTTAATGGGCGTGTGAGTCTTTTAAAAATTTCCAGTCGTTGGTTTTGGGACATACGGTTGCTATGAAAGGAAGTGGAGAAGGGAAGAAAATCTACCATCTGTGGTGGTAGATCGAGGCAGGGCTAATTTTGAATTAAACTATTTGCTTACTGGCACTGAGCTCCACAGCGGGCTCCTTGGCGTTTCTGGCGATTTGGCAGGGGGCGCTTTTGTACTTTTGTAGTTTTTAAATATATATATTTTTAATAACATTCCATATAGGCTGCCAGCTAGACTGCCACATCAAACTCTGGCGGGATATCGCCGCCAGAGCCTAACAGGAAAAATGAACTCCTCATTAATGGGCTAGCTAAAATTGCCTAACTAAAAAAACTAAGGGGAAATTACCTCCCTTTACTTGGAACATAAACTTTTCTTCAAAAATTCTTGTTAGTGTTCTAAATCCTAAAAATACTTTATTACTTTTATTTATTTTTTGAAAAATTTGCACAAAAGTCAAATTCCATATAGTAAAAGCTGAAAATGTTATTTTTTTCATAAAGTCCAATTGTAGCAAGAAATTACTTGTGAACGGATGAAACTACCCCTGATTTTAGACATTGATGCCCAAGAATACCCCTTCTTATTTTGGAGCATTAAATGAATCGATTTCCTCCGTACGCAAACATCTCTTCTTCTCAGAGTTTGGGAATTGGAATTTTAGAAACCACTTCTTGCACAAAGAAACCCAACATCACTCAAAAAACGCAACCTATCTCTTCCCACCGTCGATTAGTAGGTTTTCCGTCATGCGCGAGGTCAGTATCAAATGGAGAAGAAGACTCTATTACCGTTGGCATAGCTCATTCGTAGTTAAGTTCGAGCGACGTGTCTTTAAGAAAGTTCAAGACTTACTCGTGGGCTGACCATCGGACTGTTGATTCGAAGTCTAGGAGCCTGATTTAGGGGCAAGAAGAACCATGGACAAACCTAGGTGATCTTGGGTACATTTAATTTTTTGGTCCCGCTCTCTGCTTTGCCAAAATGTCGGTTTTAGTTTTCAAATTTCATGGTTTTACAGTTAGTTCTTGGCACCCAAATTCTCTGGAGTACCCTAAAAGTTAACTTAAAAATTGTATTCGATCAAGTAACTTTTTCAAATTGGACTCGACAAAATGGTTAATTTAAAAGTTAATAAAAATTTGTGTTTAGTATGATTCAGAAATGCCTATTTTCCTTAAATTTTTGTTCTTGTTGAGCTGAATTTTGTGGGTTGATTCTATTGTTTATTGGATTGTAGAAAGTTGGATTTATTTTTTTCTAAAAAAATTATTTATGTTTCGATGCAAGAAAATTTTGGCTAGTTATTTTGATATTATGGTGTGTAGTAGCATCATCTAACATGTTATAAATCTCTTTGGTCCATTTGACTTCAGTAAGCATATGAATCTATATTTAAAGGGTTTTTTTAAAAAAATCAATTTGAAATTTTAAAATTAAGAAAGAATTTGAAATTTCAAAGTAGATTAATAATCTGATAATGCAATGCAAGAATCTAATTAACCAACAGATCTTCTTTAATTTTTCTTCTGATTTCCTCGTATTCTTCTTGGGTTGGCATCAACCTCCAATTGAAGTATACCCCACACTGCACGCTCTATAAGTTAACCGTTTTTTCTTATTATATATAGTTAGGGATTTAGGCTATTTTCTAATTGAACACTCATCCTTTTTCAATACAACTCAATCTCTGCCAGTAATATTAAGGAATCAAGGCTAAGGGAGATAGCTAAAACTATAAAAACACTCGCCAAGATAAAAATTTTGGGGTTAAGTCTATCCCTCTTTGAATTTCTCTCAATTATTATATCAATTCTTAATAAAATAATGTTGTGCAAGAATTATCGAAATAGTATTTTTATTTCAGTTTATAAATTGACATTTTTATGCTTATAAATATAAAATGTGCTAGCATGTAGAAATATATTTGCCATGCCATATCTTGTTTATCCCCTGTCTTGAATTGTTGCACAAATTGAACTATATTTGGGGTGGGTTGTTAACTGTAGGTAGAGATATGTATTTATTTGGATGTTAACGAAAAGGGAAACAAAATGATTCTTTAGAGTGAAAGAAACCAATCCCCTTTGCCAAACATAGATATGGCTGTATATGTAGTACCAATAATATTTGAAGAATATTTTCTGCCCCCAAAATCAGTGTTGATTGTGTGCTATATCCTACAACTTATACCTACTTCCACACTTTTCTCTTAGTTGGATCGAAAGCAATAGCATAACAGAAACCAAATTGGCTGCTATGGGTGGTGTTACTTTGAGATCGGAACAGAGCTGTAGTAACAGTAGAGTCAAACAGCTAGAACCAATTTACTAGTTTGAATCCTTGCCTATGAATTTATCTTCACACGTGTGAATCCAATTCAAGTGAACCAATGAAAAATATATCTTTGTGCATATATTCAGTGATAACTATGCCTATGTCCCTATATCACGTAGAGATTATGTACTTTTATGTGCCCTCGGTTTATATTTTTCTCCATCAGAGCATCCATAATGGAGTTTTTGAATTTAACTCACTTAATGACATGTAAGCATAGTAACTATTGATCTCTAATACACTAGAGGTGTTAAATTAAACATACTGAAAGAGGCTAAATTAAACTTCATAAGAAAGGTATTGGTCAATTTTAATTTTTTTTGTTCCCTTACAATTCTATAGTCAACAACTAATAACATAAATTAATTAGAAAGTAAATAAAGAATAACATCTGAATTGTTAAAAATGGTTGTTAACTCCAACAACAAAGTCAACTTCTTATTAAAAAGATACTTTTAGCACTTTTAGTAACATACCCAATGTGGCTATGATTTTGTGTTGTTAACTAACAATGGCACTAAGATTGTGCTGCTCCACCTCCAATACGCTTGCTCTTACATAGATAGAATGTGGTTAAGGCTAAGACTTCAAATGGCACTTATTCACACCTTTCATTTACTGATTGCTAAGTAGTGCTTCTTAACGTAGTGAAGAATTATCCGTGTGTTATGCCATCTAGGGTGCAAAATCAGTGATGGGTGCTCATATGTGTGAACATAAAATATGTTAGTACTGGCCTTTCGAATCCCTGCTCTGTGATAACTTACTTGATTTGAGATGAACAAACTAAAATGGGGTTGGTATACACCAACATGTTCAACTTCTTATGTAAATCTCAGCCAATGTGATATGAATTCTTGTCTATATTTCTTGAACTTTTGCAATCGTTTAATTGTTATTTGGGTTTAATTGTAGAATGGAAGAAGTCCAGTACATTGTAAACGAGAAGGACTAGTGCAATGGCAAGATAACCCAGCTATCAGCCTTTAAGTTGCTGACTAAAATCCAAAGGGGTCTCAGTGAGGATTACCTGGAAAATCTCAAGGTCTCCTGTGTTGGACCACTGCTTAAACTGTCAAGAGTCCAATTCTCCAGAGTTCTGGTCCACGAGTTGATAATGAGGATAGTGAGGACCAAGAAAAAGAATGAATTTTGGTTCAAGATCAACAGCCTACTTATGAGGTTTAGCATCCATGAGTTTGACGTGATTTTTGGCCTATACTGTGGTCTCAAGCCAACTAGAGAGGAGTAGGAGTCCCTACTTAAGAAAAAAAGTGATTCAGAAAGAGGTACTTTAAAGGCATGTCAAAAGTAACTCTTGAAGATCTGCTATCAGCATTCCATCGCAGTGAGAAGATAAAGGACAAGTATAAACTGTCACTGCTCCTATGCATTGAGAATATTCTCTTTGGGAAGGACAAGAAGAACAGGGTTTCAGAAAAGGCTCTCTCCTTAGTCGTTGATAATGATATTTTCAACCTATTCCCATGGGGCTCCTTAGCTTGGGAATATCTAGCTGGCTCTCTAGACTGTGACTGGAAAGAAACTGGTCAAGAATGTGAAAACGGTTAAGGGTAGGAACGGTACAGATCGATACACCCTCTACGGCTGCCCCATCTTTATACATGTAAAATATATTAGTAACTTCTTGTTCCTTCACATTAAAATGCATGTTACATCCCGTATAGTTGGAGACAACTGCAATTCACCAATCTATGCATCAGATATGGGCCTATGAGGTAATGCCAATGACTGAAGAACAATTTGCCACGTGATCTGTTGACTTCTACCCAAGGATACTGCGCTCAGGGCCAAACTTGTAGTAAACCGAGCCCCAAGCGAAGTCTAAAAAATGGGGCCTACAACGATCAATAATTTTATTTTTTTAAAATACTTCTAAACAATATATTATAATAGTTAGCCACGAGGTAAGAAAGAACCAGGCAACTATCTCTCCCAGCAAACAATTTTCTTTTAGCCCCATGGAGTAGTCTTTAAGCTAAATATAAGGGGATGAAGATTTAGGCATATAAATAAGATAGACAACTCTAACCAAATCATTCAAATTGAATGTCAAAAGAATAGAAGCTCATAAATAGTTCTTGAGTTTTAGGGCCCGAGATAAAGTGGGCCTCAAAATGGGTTTTGCCTCTATTTAGAATGGGCTCGCAAGAGGAAAAAAAGGGAAAAGAAAGCATGAAAATAGGCCCTCTGGATTTCTAGGCCCTAAGCACCAGCCTATTGGGCCTATAGTCAGGTCCAGCCCCTGCGCTGGAAGGCACAAAATGCACCTAAGACACATATTTATAGGGATTTCTTCAGGGTTAACAAGGTTTGCAAGGATGACATCTGTAAGGACCTTGTGAAATTTTCCATTCCATTTTTGTTTCTCAAGCATTCTGCATGCAAACTCTAACAATGTGGTGCTTTATATTTAGGTCTCTGTCTATACCACCCCTACGGCTGGATACTGAAGAAGTTGACAGGGACTACCATCTTACCTTGGGTCTTCTCAATGATGAACCAGATGACCCCCTAGACCTTGTAGCTGAAACAGTAGTTGGGTTGTAGCTTCCTAACCATGGAGGAGATATTCTACGGCCTTCAGCTCCCAACCAATGTGGTCTAGAAGGGAGCTTGTCTGGAAATTTGGCTGGCAAGAAGAGAAAGTCTTGAGATCTCGACGATCTCAATGACGGGTATGCCCTCATGACGAGGGACGAACTGCTTGAGTTCCAGAGATTGATGAAAGACAAACTAGGCAGGCTGGAGTCATTGGTAAGAGAGATTGCTACCACATCAGTCAGTTGTTTTGGGAATGCTTTGGGAAATTTACACAGCATGTCAAGTACACAAACTCAGAAAACATTTGGGCATGACTTCCCACAGTTTGAGAGACAATCCCACCTCGATGTAGTTGACCACACAACTCAACACACTGCTGCTCCTGAGATGCATGTGAGTCCCATACCTATTGTGGAAGCAAGCAAGCAAGCTGTAGGGGACAGAGGAGGCCAACTCAAATGAACTCCATCATGATGGCCCTGAGTCAGTGTCGGAGGCTCCTAAGGACCTAGTTGAACCTGGTGTTAACCTCATGCAGAGGGAGATGAAGTCATGTTAGATGCTCCTCACTTGGTAAGAAAAATTAGAAATGAACCCCCTCATTTAGGAGATGAACTCAAGAGCAACACCCCTGAACCAGGTGAAGAAATCAGGACTGAGGCACAACAACTGGATGTTGATGTGCCTGAACAGGGTGTTCAGCCAACTGAAGAGCCTCCTACACCTGCTCATCCCAATACTGGTACATCTCTTCCATAGAGTTTCGTATCAGAGGCGGCAGTTGAGAAGTCAAGGGCATTCAGCCGCTGGTGCCGTCAATCCAAGGCCGGATAAGTTAGCGAAGTCTACTTCTAAACCTCATGTAATTTCTCTATTTCAATATCTGCATCTTGTTGCCCTTTTTTTGTAAATTCTAATTCCCTTGCACATTTACACCAGTTGACCTGAGTCAAATATCTATTGCATCGTGTGCCTTCATGTGGGTGTTGTGGTTCAACTTATCAAGGTAGGACATATATAATATGCTAATTTCTAGAATATATGTAGGGCATCCCCGAGAGACTCTATACTTGTGAATTGAATCTTCAGTGTTTAGGACACCATTACTAAATTGTTAGTATATAGGGCTTTAGTGTTTTATATAAAAGTTCAGTGTTTTTGAATGCTCCAATAAAGTGTAAGTTGACTCTTTACATTATTGTGTTTAGTGGGCCTTTGATTGCTCTCTTTTTATGCCCTCATGCCTCTATAACTTAATATAACTAGATTTTAACCTGTACATTGTGCGGGAATATAACTTAATATTATGTAATAAAAAATTATTATAAATTTTTAATAGTTAGTGAAACCCAATAATTATGATATGTCAAACTATTCATGTCAAACTTTTTTCCTAGGATGTACATTTTGTAAATGAATTTTTTGATAATGATATGTAAAACTATTCATGCCAACATAACACTTTGAAAATTAGAAGAATCGTCTAAAAATATTAACAATATAAGTGCAATAAAAAAACTATACGATAAAGCAAATTTCAAACATAATCTACAGCCTCTCCTTACATTTTGTATTAGTTAAATCTCATATTCTATTTTCTTCAATGCCATGCTTAAATTGCAGTGGTACGAAAAACGTCTATCAAATCAAAATACATAAATTCATAATTGTTCAAAGATACTTGTAAATTCATAGTAGTTATTTTTAGTTGTTATTCATTGTTTTTATATCAAGAATGTCTTATACCAAGAATTTTTGTATACCTTTTTCTAATTAAATTGTTGTTGCTTGCTTTTGAGTCTAACGCATCAAAAAGGCTATTTAGATTAAAAAAAATACTTAATAAAAATGGCAATTTCTCCTGGGTACAGATAAGGAATTACAATGGGTAATCACAAATTTAAATACATAAACCAAACAAATAAGATAACTGGTAACATTGGAATAGAGGTTTGGATAAGAATGATTGATAGGCAGTTGGAAATTGAAAGAATCTTAATATATATATATATATATACACAAAGAGATAATATGATATTTACCGCATAGCGTACACCAACCAAAATTGAAAGACCCAAATATTCTTATCTATAGCAGAAATGACGAGAAAACCGTGGTAAAGTTTTACCGCGACTCCTCTCATTTAATTAATATATAGATTTGTATAAAACTTTATTGTTTTCTATGCCCCAACTTACTATAGAATTACCAATTTGGGAATTTCCAACACATGATTTTGGTTGCCTTGTGGATCTTGCATGCCCTTTATGCCTTTTATGTGTTTTCCTTGACATGAGCACATTTTAGCAACTGGTACGCAACTGTGTTGAGGGCATAACATGGATTCTAGTGTAATGATACGGGAGGAGCTGTCGAGCATCCACTGGTCCAGATTTCCCGCGAAAAATCTATTACATTGTAGAACATAGACTATAGGATCTATATGCAGGCTGGTGTGGAGTTGACTCAAAGAATGATGGCACCGACGTTTACATGTTGTTCCCACTCCTATAACACTGCGTATTGGGGCATTTACACAGCTTATGCATGGCCATTGAATCCCAACATCATTTGCACAAATTCCATATTAGATATGAGGAGATTTTGTTTGACCCATTTCTAATCATCACCAAGATGCTAAACAAACATCAACCTTTAACTATCGCTTCTAGCTGCAAGGACCAATTTACACCACTGATGAATGTATGAACCTACTGATGAATGTAAGATTTGGCTATATAATTTGATGGATGGGAGCCGCCCTACATTGAAAACGGAACCATACAGCCAAACCCATGGGTATCATTATTGTGGTGTGTTGTCTTAGTCACCTGTCGAGGCTATTTAAACGTTGTGAGCATCTTCATTTTCAGATACAACTTGCAGTTTCAAAACAATCTAAATTCTGCTAATAATGCATCCCACTCAAGTGATGAACATAAACGAGGCACAAGCGTGGCATCCAGCCGATGTGTTTCAAAGCGTGAGTCCGAACGAAAGACTCCAAAATTGATGCTCGCTCCAATTGACATATCTTCTGATGATGAATACATCGAGAAATAGCCCTACAAAAAGGTTGCAATGCTAGAGAACAACCTTGCTAACTTCACTGGCGTCACTGTATGGAGCCCGACTAGCCTAGGTAGCGTTATACTTGCTCTACTTGTCCCCAACTACCAGCCAACCATGTTTCCAAACATTCTATTGCAACATATGGCGATGAACAGCCCTTACACAGGTCCTTTAGCAGTAACATACTTTTACCCCAGCTATGGCTCCCATTTTTTCACTCAGAACATCTTGGATGTTTTCCCAACAACACTCAGTTTGCCATGCCATTTCTGAGTCTACAATAGCTGACTATGGCACCTTAAATTAGCTACTCACCAGAGCACATGAAAGATCCATTTGTCTACAGCAATCTCGCACGCGTTCAATGCACTAATCGGATCCATCGCTCTATTGACCTTGGTAGAAACGCAGACAGTGAACCTGAATATACGTCTTGATGGATTTCTTCAAAAGGTTCTCAGTGTTTATGTTTGAGTTCATATTATTAACAACTGTATCCTAACATCAACTCATTTTCTATTGTCTGACATGTAGTAGAATGTTTACACATTGAGTTAGGTTAGTTACTCTATGACATGATGGTGTGTTAGCTTTGTATGTTGTAACTATTTTTATGATGTGTTGGGCACTCTGCTTAATGATATTGTTTCACGTTTTTTATACTAAAGTCTTTTGATACCGACTTTTGTAGATAATAGCCACCATGATTAAACACTGTAACACTAACATACAAGAAAAAATGAAGGAAGTTTGCACTTTTTTCTTGTGCAGGTGTCTAGACATGGCGAGAAAATGCTTGCAAAATCAGTATGTACTAATATATCTTCAGTCCAGTGTAGGCGATATGGATGTATTCTAGACACTAGGGTCTATCAGGCATACGGGCATTTGTAGGCAGAGTTTGAGGATATTTTTTAGGATTAAATCAAAAGCGATTACCATGAAATGTGCTTGTTATGTGTGCATGTTAACTTTCTGGGTAATTTTGTGGATTTTACTACAATGTAATATTGTGTCGAGTTGAATATTAATCTCTAATTGCACTTGCGGAACTTCGACTGCTTCGCACGATAGTAATACGCAAAGAGTTGTACACCAGGGTAACTTGATTCCTTGTGGGACAACTAGACAATGCAATTGGAATTCGATGTAAGATTTAGTAGAAGACCGTTGCGTTACGCGGCCGGGCACGGGTCGGGCCGAACACAAGTCGGGCAAAGTGCATGCCCATGGATACCACAACTACCACCACTTCACATGTGGTCAGCAAAGTCTATCTACCGACTCAATTGCAAAGTCTATTGGCACAAAACATAAGCAAATAAGCAAAGGCTTATAATGTCGTCTGCAACATCAGTTCTCATTTCTGGCAGTGG
>CAVNYN010289561.1:0-38625 GCA_963692815.1 Nyctanthes arbor-tristis | reverse complement strand
CTATTTTGGGTTCTAATTGAAGAGTTTTTGTTGCTTTTTGCTTGCTGGTTTCTTGTGTTATATATGACATCAATTTGCTGGTTGTATGGATTTGAATGTTCGATTCTGCTTTTTCAAATTTCTTGCATCTGAACCTGTTTCGACTGGAAAACAGCTAGTTTCAGATTGATGTGATGGTACATTCATCTTGTTAGAAGCCAGCAGTATCTGAATCTGTTTCTACGGTATATATATCTTGTGTCAGCTGCAATTTTGTGATTTTTTGGAACTTTTCGATTGAAACCTGTTTGAAAATATCCGGAATCCGGATGACATTTTGGTTTTGTTAAAATTGTGGACTGTCTAATCGAAAACCTTGTTCAAGAGCGCTTCCACTTCCTCTCCTGCTGCTGTAGTGTTCCACACCTTCGGATCACTGCTAGACGTATCGCTTTCTATTAGTCTATGTGCGTTTACTAATCCGTTGCAATATTTTTTGTCAGGTAAAATTAGGGGAAAATGCCGTCTTTGCAGACAGCTTTGCCTCCTGAACTGGCAAATAATGCCATTCGAGTTAGTACTTTTATTGCTGAGTTCCGTTCCCATTAATTTTTTATCTTTGAACATATTTAATTCATTTTAATATTTTTGTGCACAATTTTATATCTGGCTTTGAAGGATTTAATTTTTTGGACAGAATTTAGGCTGTCGTATGCATATACAAATAGATTCTTTATGTCTGACAATATCTGGAAAAAGACTTCCTGTATAATACATCCCATGACCCCATTTCTTTCTTTTAATAATTTGCAGCTTTATCGTGAATGCCTGAGGCGTGCCAAATATATTGGCCAGAAGGTATTTGCTTACATGTGTTAATATTTTCAGTGCTATGTAACTTGTTTCTTGATGAATCCAAATTTCTCAGTAGCCCAGGAGATAAATATGATGGAATAGTTGAATAATTTCCTATTGTGGCAATGAGAATGAGACTTGTTGATTGTTATTCACTCTTCTTAACATCTTGGTTTTTTCCCCACACTCACCATCCAAAAACTAACTCTCAGGCCACAGCTTTTGGGTTAATTAGAGTTGACAAACAGCTTGCGATAGATTAACATTAGCTCTAATTTTTATCTGATGAATGTTAACCACCATACGTTTTGTAGAAACCCTATTACTCAGCTTTTATCACCACATCCATAGAATCCATGAAATCTCTATCACTTTTTCATAACAAATTGTGATCCGTCTTTAAACAAGCACAAATTCATTTGATATCTAGAACAATATAATTAGAACTTTTCCTGTACTTTTGGGAGGCAATTGATTTCCTTTTGCTTTCTCTTCCGTTGGAAAATAATAAGAAACTAAGTGTCTCTATCATCAACTCTATTTCAGCAATACAATACAGAGCTTGTTGTTGACATGATTAGACAGCAATTCAAAAAGCATATCCATGAGACAGATCCAGAAAAGATTCAGAAGTTGAAGGACGAGTAAGTTTCAAGTCACTGTATTTTCTTCCTGTGGTTTTCATCCGAGGATTTCAGTTTTGGGATGCCTTGTTGATCATCCACTCTTTTCTAAATACTTATGATGATTTCATTTTGTAATTTTCCTGGTTTACCAATTTTGCAGACATTGAAATGTCCATATGGTAGTGCGGCTAGGGGCCTAATCAATCACATGCTATATGAATCTGAGAGAATGTCTGGGCGGAAATTCAGCAAAAGCTCTTGAATCTGATTGTGGATCTCCCTCTACTGGCATTGTCGTCATAGCACTCCAATTACTGATGGCAATATAGCTGAACACTAGTCTTGAAGTTAAGACAAACTGTCGCGCCTACCTTTTTGATTTTGCTCTACTTATGTGATGTGACATGAAAATGTGAGACATGAGGGATGAACTTCTTGATATGAATAAAGAAAAAGCTTCATCTGGAAGATGAATAACGTTCCATTCTTAATCGTATGAGAAATTTCTTCTTTTTCAAGTTCAAATACAATGTGTGAAAGGGTTGATGAGCACCACTTTCTTCCTCATGGCATTTATCCTTTTCGTCCCACAAATTCTTATTCTATTTCCCTTTTTTATGAAACTAACAATATAAATTTAATCAATATAAATTTAATGCATGCATTACTTCAGATGGTGTAAATTATGGAAATCCATATTTGCATTTCAATTTCCAATTTAAGTTTTCATTCATTTTAGTGCCTCAATTGCAATTTAAGAAAAAATTAATTAATTTTTATTTTTCAAGTGTTTTCAATTCTTTATATTCAAAACACTCGAAAAAAAGGCAAAATGTCATTTTAAATATCTTTGTAGAATTTTCATTCTTGAAAATGCATTTTTTTGAAATATAAAAGTAAACAAAATTTTAATAAAAAAATTGAAAACCAAAAACAATTTGAGAATGGTAAAGAAAAAACGTCCAATTTTTTTTTTCACAAAGGTTTTATGAAGTGTACGTTTATCTAACGTAAGAGAGGGCTTATCATATACACCTGATTATTTCATTTTTATTTTAAAATAAAAATTAATCAGATTATTTCATCCACACATATATTCATAATAATGTATTATACTACATAGCCTTCCAGTCAAGTAAAAGATTGAAGACTAGAACAAAGGTTGATTTTTTATAACAAATATAGTTCAAAATTGCTTGTGTTAATTAATTGTAAATGTTTTTCCTCACTTGGTGCGTCTAATTAATCACATCTTTTTTAGTAAATTTTTTATTTTATTATAATATTAAGAAAATGATAATAAAGTTAAAATCCATGTAGTTTGATGTCATTAAAAACAAAAAATAATAATAATTTAAGAAAATAAAACTTAGAAAATAAATGGAAACAGAGATACTTTAGAGGGACTAGGCTTTGGTTGCATCTCAGAAGTAGGTTGTATTTTGTTTAATCAAAACGCTAGAACTGTTTGGAGTCGATAAAAGTGTCGTGCAAATATTTTGTAGAAGAAAGAAAAAATGGATAAAAATGAGGGGGCTTAACAAGCGCCATAATAATAGCCACAGGCAACATACAAGCAGCCAATTCAAAAACAAACAGAAGCAACATACAAGGCGGCAAAATAAGTGGCAATATCGATGTGTTTCGATCATTCTCACTTTTGGAGAAAACGCATCTTGAGAGGAATTGACATCCTGAGATTACTGCATCTCTTGGCACAAAATTTAAATAAATAAAACGCAAGTTAATACTGAAGGCACAAAATTTCTTTTTCCAAACTTTGATTTCAGGAAAGAATAATATTAAAAACACAACAAAAATGGGAACAGCATTGTCTATTTGTCTTAGTATTCCTACTAATGCTAAAATACTAACCTACGCTGCAGGCTCTTCCGATCTTAGGGACTAAACACCATCGCAGCAAGGGATTTTCTTTCTACACCCAACACCAAGAAAACTCTAATGATAAATGAGGCTCTGAGGCAATGAAAATTTAGTATGACAGTCTTTTTCGTACAAAAAGCTTCTTCAATAGAAACATTGAATAACACATCTAAGAAACATCTCCACCGCAAAATGGGACGTGTATGCTTCTGCACGGAACAAATGCACCTTTTACAAGTGGTTTCTATGTTTCAGCAGCTGGGTTGGATCCCAGCATCAGGGAAGGCCCGTATTAACAGCTTCAGCTAATGGAGCCTGCTCCACGGGCTCAAGTCCGCAAAATTCCTTGCTTTCTGCAGGTGGATACATTGTGGACGTCCCAGGTTCAGGAGGAACTTCAACAATGCGGGTCGAATCATCCATTTGATCAAACTTGGTTTTGCGTCGCGGCCTCCTCTCATATCTATCATAGCTGGGACTGCGGCTATGAGACCGACCCCCGCTATGCGAGCGACTGCGGCTGTGAGACCAGCTTCGGCTCCTGCTATAACTCCTACCCCGACTGCGGCTCCTGCTTGAGCTACGGCTATGGCTTCTGCTTCGGCTTCGGCTATAACCCCATGTTCGAACTCTCTCAGGGCTAGAGCTATAACTTCTCTCCCTTTTCCTATCTGAAATATCTCTTCTGTTATCAAATCGTCCCCGTCCCCTGCCTCTACCACGCCCTGTCGCATCTAAATGGTGATATTGATCCCGTGGACCACGTTCATTCCTGTCCCAACCCACCCGAGCTCCAGAGAAAGCGCCATCCCTCCCACCACCGCGTCCGCCGAAGCCACCATCTCTCGGCCCACTGCGCCCGCCGAAGCCACCATCTCTCGGCCCACCGCGCCCACCGAAGCCACCATCTCTCGGCCCACCGCGCCCACCGAAACCACCATCTCTCATGCCACCACGACCAAAGCCATCACTCCTCATGCCACCTCGTCCACCAGAGTCCCATCGTCCGCCACCATCAATAGAATCAAAACGGTTTATTCCACCTCGATCTTTGCCATAACCCGGTCCACCACGTAAAGCTATATCTCTGACCTCGGGAGGCACATTTTGGTTGGCCCCTTCCAAGACTTTAACAAGATCAGCTGCATATTTCCAGTCTTGCTCTGAAAAGAAGGTATATGCAACACCTGTAGCACCAGCCCTCCCAGTTCTTCCAATGCGGTGAACATAGTCTTCAATTCCAGTAGGAAAATCATAGTTGATCACTACCCTGAGAAAGAAAAGTGATGAAAAAATTTAGACTAGCATATGTAAGCCAAAAAAGGCAATTATACATTCCCCGGATATTTGGGAAAAAAAAATGCATGGAAGTTTAAGCGCTGTGAAGCAAAAAGTCTTTTCAGGGAGGATTCTGACTGAGATGAAGCAATCATAGAAAGCTTATAACCTTATATCCCTTATGTCGAGACCCCGAGCAGCAACATCAGTGGCAACCAGAACAGGAGACTTGCCCGATCGAAATTGATTCAGTACCCAATCTCTTTCACCCTGATTTTTGTCTCCATGAATTGCAACAGCACTAAAATTACGTCCTAGACTACGAGCCAGCTGGTCACACAACCTCTTAGTGGAACAAAATATAATCGCTTTAGAACCACGCTCTTGGGATCTAAGAATTTGCTCCAAGCGTCTTTGCTTCTGCATTTCAGGGACTACTTCAACATACTGCATGTACAAATACATGAGCTGTAGTCAATAACTGAATAAAAATATGGGATACAACAAGCAAAACAAGTTTTATTACACAACTTGTAGTTGCAAGGTATGCTTGTCTAAAGCAGGTCTGTGAGCCACGTTTATGAATGTGGTTACTTCTAGCTGAAGCTTTTAAGTGGGTATGCTTGTCTAAAGCAGGTCTGTGAGCCACGTTTATGAATGTGGTTACTTCTAGCTGAAGCTTTTAAGTGAATTGTCACTTAAAAGCTACACCATGTTAATTGCCAAAAGAGCACAAAACTGGGTAGAAAAAGAAGGGAAAAGGGGAAAAACTCTATTGGAAGTCTAAAATCCAGTAATGAAGTTTTCTTTTATATGAAGTATGACCGACTATCAGGATATTAGATTCCTTTTTTACTTGATTGTCATTACAAAGACAAAATGACATTGTAACAAGTTACCTGTGTGATAGATTTGTTAGCAGCAAGCTCGTCCACACTGCCAATGTTCACCTGGACTGGATTAACAAGCAGATCACTTGCTATTTTTCTCACTTCTTTTGGCCATGTTGCCGTGTACATGAGAGTTTGCCTCTTTGGAGGTATTTCATTGACAATTTTGCGGATCTGAGGTTCAAATCCCATGTCAAGCATTCTATCAGCCTCATCAAGCACAAGAAGAGAAACCTGCCTAAAATCAATTCTCTTCATCTCTAGGATGTCATTGAGCCGACCAGGAGTGGCAACCACCACATCTGCCCCTCGTTCTAGTTCTTTTAACTGAGGGCCCTTTGGTGCACCACCATACAAGCACTGAAACAAATAATTAACCGATCTTCGATCAGCATGTCAAGAACTCAATCTCAAATGTAGAACTACAGAAGAAAAGGAAAAGGGGAAAGGTTTTTTATTTTTTTCTTTCTTTTTTTTTTCTCCTTTTTCTTTTATTTTCTTTTTCGGGAGGGGAGGGTGGTCTGAGAATCACCGTGCACGAGACTCTAGATGATCGGCCAAACTTGATTGCTTCGTCCTGGATTTGAGTAGCCAATTCCCGAGTTGGAGCCAAAACCAGTACAGTTGGGCCATTCAGAGGATTATTTTGCCGCCGCCTAAGATGCATGAATGCAGGCATCAGATACCCCAAAGTTTTGCCAGATCCAGTCTTGGCAATAGCAACTATGTCCCTGTTCTGTAGAGCAATAGGCCATGTCTGTGCCTGAATTGGTGTGGGCGCAGTGAAACCAGCAAAATGTATCTGAAACAAAATTATGTAAGCAATCAACCTCTGAAAGACATTGCTAAGAAACTGCAAACCAAGTTGGGACATAACATAAAATGAAAGACCCGCAATGAGGGAACCGTCTCTATTTGGAAAGGAAAAAGATAAAAGAATAAAAATGATTGCTCAAAAGAACCCATGGGTATGAAGTTGCTTACTGAAGCAACTCGAGGTCAAAAGGAAGCATTTAAAAGAGAAGAGGCGGAGCCAATAAGCTAGAAATCCCAGTCACATAGTGTGAAATGGATGAGCAGGCAACCACCCTACAATAATCTGCCAGAGGAAGGCTCCAACTGTTCATGTTGCAGCCTCAAAAACTCAGAATAGTTCTTGCAAAAGTATGAGCTAGCAGGGCAGCGTACGACATGTGCTCCTCCTCCGGAGCAGATATCGCACCTGCGACAAGTGAGAACTGATAAGCTCAAAGCACGAATTTTTGCCAATGAAACAGAAATGTCAAGAAAAAAGACGGACTTCAGAGTTCTTCATGCTACTGCGAAACAAATAATGACAAAATGGATTTAAATACTTACCTCATGCAGTATCTCTGGTGGAAATCCAGTAGCTTCAAATGTCATGAATGGAGCAGGAACATTGTCCCCCTGAATAGGAATGCTTGTATCAGACATCTTAATTACTAACTTGGAAAAAATAAAATAGTTGGACCAAAAGAAACTACTAAAATATAACGATAGCTAAAATAGCAGATCAGCAGCATCCTGGCACAACATATTTTCAAAGCATGCATCAATTCTAAAGGTATAATTAGTAAATTCAGGAGTAAGATATGTCATAATCACAAAGCGTGACCAAGTCAACAGACCATCGATTGCAGTTCAATCATATACTCCTATGTTACATTATATCAAAAGCAGGCAGGATACTGTTTTAATGGCTGAACTTATGAGGAAGTGCGGTAATAACTTGCTTATTTACCAAACAAGGACCTCGTCTGGAGGCATTCCAAAAAGCTAATGGAAAACGAGATATCTAGATCAGCATGTTCCAAACTTATATCAGATCTAAACCTGCCTGGATCTTGAACAAGAAAGCTAAACATTTATCTGATTATTTTAAATGTTAACATCTATAATGCAAGGACACAACTAGATCTCTCCCCAACAATCATAAAATCCGGTATCGAAATCATACCAAAAGGCGGACCAATTCAAGGCTGAAAATAAGAAACATTTCAGAAAAGCAAGTGTTAAATGGGTATCATTAATATGGAGTTGTGAGCCATCAGAGTCTGCATACCCCACACATTTAAAAAGAGTTTGACTCTCATTTCTTTTTGTCATTACAATTTTACCTACTAATAATTTGACATATGCTCAATTATAACCACACATTTCAAATCAATCTTCACCACTCGTCTAACCTTATTGTAATGGGAAATTATAATGTGAACCAAACACCTTTTTACGGTATTTTGAACATTGTCATGTACACCGATTATCCAACAATTAAGATCTGTCGCTGTTGAAAGCAATTGTGTGTGTGTGTGTGTTTTTTTTTTTGTGTGGGGGGGGGGTGCGTTTATAGTTTTTGCTTCAGATGATTCATGTTTTTCTGAATGAATCCATTATATTTGAGAATATGTTAATATCACCATCTTTACCTATTTTATGTACCCATAGAAGAAATTTTAAATTAAAAATCTAGATATGCTAATAGCAATAGCTTCATTAAGAAGAAATACAGTAAAAATTGTTTCCTAGGTCTAGGAAAATTCATATTCCAAGAAAGAAGTACATGTGACATCATGGACATGCTTGTGCGAAGTCTACAAACTAATCCCTCCCTACCAAGTTGCCTCTACAGCGTGTTGATTATCATGACTTAATGCTAGACCATAGAACAAGCTAATGAGCCTATATAAAATTTCTACTCATACATCCTAAATTGTAGCCTTCTGCCCTGAGATAAAGTTCAGATTCTCCAACACAGTCAAGAAAAAAGATGATAAGATTCTGTAAATATGACAAAATGATCAGGCCGTATCAACAATTAAAATAAAAATATAAATACACCAGCAGTGTAGAAACCTTTCTATCTGACACAGACATGAAATTCTCTTATTGCACATAATTTAAAAAGATAATAATATACAAACCGTGGCTGTTACTTCATGCTTCTGACGATAAACGTCCGCTGCTGAAGGAGGAATAGCATCTGAATGTCCCATTATTACAGGAGGCCTCACAAAAGCGTTGCCTGGAAATGGTGGGTTGACAGGTCCATGACCATAGTTGCCAGGCAATGGAGGCCCGGCAGAACTATTTGATTGTCCTGGATGATTAATAGCAATATTTTGAGGGGGAAAATCACGCATCCTCGGTTCCTACAAAAAAGCCACACAAGCTCATTATATATCCTATAATGTACCTTCCAGCAGGGCTGCATGGTGTGCAGATTCACGGGAAGACGGGGAAAAAAGAAAAAGAAAACCCCGTCGTCATGTAGCTTGCAGTTGTAAGGGCATAAAGTAAAGTAAACAGAATCAAGTTGTCCATCTTGTAATATCTTTCCTCTTTTCCATTCAGACATTGATCATATGTACTATAATTAAAGTAGACAAAAGTAACTAAAAACCAGATGCTGCCACATTGAAATGATAAATGATCCAACAAATTACTTGCCTGCTGATTTCTTGCCATTGGTAATGCTGCTAACTTAGGATGCTGGGGCATAGCATGACCATCGTTATTGGTAAGATATGAGTACTCATTCCCAGTTCTTCCAATAGGGTTTTCATCAAAACCCATCTTGGGTCCGATAGGGGGCACATTCTGATGCTGTCCATGAACGATGCCAGGGCCCATCTCATTTTGAAACCTTGAACCACCTGATTGGAGTGCCAGATCTGCTCCACCATGATGCATCTCAACTAAATGGTTCGCCTGTTGCATATTGACAGAAGCGTGGACATACTGGGTACTTTTACTAGGATGAACACTGCTATGCGGTGCATGAAAGGAATTTGTCCCAGCAGGTAAGTTTTGAGCAGATGGTGTGCCAGTTTGCTGAACATGGGCAGGTGAATACCCAGTTTGCTTCCCTTGCTGTATCTCAACATCATATCTTTGAGGGAATCCCATTTTATGCTCTTGCTGATGAGGAAACTGTTGCCCCTGCATTAAATGTTGAGATTGCTGCGAAGAATCAGGTAGCCCTTGGGGATTCACGTTTTGTTGATATGTGTACTGGGGCTGTTGAGGGGTAAGTGGGTAGCCATGTGGATATCCAATTTGTGCACCAGGAAAAATCTGTCCTTGCGGACCCCGTGGCATTTGATGCATCCCCTGATAAGATGCTTGTTGCTCTGGCTGCATAGGTGCATGCTGCGTTGACTGTGGGTGTCCTTGTAAAGGTCCTTGCTGCCCTGGCAACATAGACATTTGCCCCGATGAAGTAGGCATTTGCTGACCCGGCTGGTGCAATAGTTGTGGCATAAATTGTTGTGGTGACAAATGATCCTGCTGTTGCACCGAAGGACCCGATTGTGACCCCTGCTGCTGCTCAGTCAGTCCCATTTTCTGTTGACCATCAGAGGGTGCCAGTTGTGTTTGCTGCTGCAAGAATGAACTCATTTGTTGCCCTTGTGGGTGCAGCATCTGTGTCATCTGTAGATTTTGCTGGCTTTGAACACCATCAGGTGGCTGTGTTCTAGCTACTGGCAAAGGATTCATCTTGGGTGTAGAAACTGCAGGAGGCGGGCCCGCCGGGAGGGGTGGTGGTAAAGCTGCTGGTTTCTCATACTGAGCAACATTTGTTTCAGGATTCCAGTAGTATAAAAGGCCTGTACTTCCATCAATTAATCCCTTCCACGGTTGAGGTAATGTAGGATCATCGGGTGCATATCTAGGTCCAGTGGAAGAAGGCGCTGCCTCTCCAGTGTCCATGCTAATAATGATTCTTCAAGACTACAATCATAAGTTTCAAATTAATAATGTCCCAGGAATGAATGAGTACCATAATTAAAAGCAACAAAGTTTGAGACACAAGAAATATAAATCGTAAAGCAGACGCCAAATTTATCAGGAACTCTTAGTTTATTGTTGTTGGAATAACTTGCACCCACCATCGTCCAAGATAAAGGATAGACGATAAAACAAATGTAGTAACCTGAAAATTCAAACTGTTTTTGGGTGGCAGTCCAATAATTACAAGATAGCTTCTTCTTCTCATTCCTCTCTTTGTGGGTAAAATTAGCGTAGCTATTCAATGAGATAGCTATTTGAAGCTAATTATGTGGGGCCAAAGAAAACGCCAAACTCGCTAAACTTCAAGCCCATCGTTTGAGACACTAACAATTTAACTCATGCATCCAATTAAACATTCAAAGCACGTCAATGGAAAGCGAATTGTACAAAATGTCCCAATAATACCGGTACTCGAACCCTAGAAAAATGTAAGAATGTTTCGGAATGAATAAAATCGACAAACCCAGACTAACAGTTGTCTATAGCATAACCGAGGTGATAGGATTCAGCAATTTCTTATGTAACTGAAATCACTAAAAGAAGATTCAAAACAATAAAAACATAAAATAAAAATATTTGTAACGAAAGAACTTCGGAGAGATCCCATACCTTACCTTGATTTAGAGATACAGCGAACTACCTTTCCTTTCTTTCTCTCTACTTCCAGATGAATTTAACACTGTTTTTTAGAGAGAGAGAGAGAAAAGGAATGGTTAATCAAATTTCTTATGCAAGAGAGGGCCAGAACGGAAGTGTGAAAGGTTCCTTTTATTGATATTGGTTAGGGTTGAAGAGAATGTTTTCTCTACCTGCAAGTCCACCAGTTTAGGCATGAGGCTTAACAGCTGGGCTGATCGAAGTGTATGGTCAACGTTGGATATTTTGTTGGGCTGCAATTTGCCAACATTGTAAACGCAAATTTGGCAAAAGGAGGACTAGAATTTAGGAGTTATTCAGTTATGTTCAAAATTGGTCCCTTCTAAATTTCCCTAGGAACGATCAATTCGACACGCGGCGTGCATCCGAGCACATGAGACCACAAACACATGTTGCAATATCCCGTGAAATCTTAAAAACAAATTGAGCAATGTAGTCGTTATCGGAAAATTAATTGAATTTCAAAATTACAAGATTATCAAATTTTAGAATGTCACAACGTGATTATATCAAATTGCATTAATTGTAAGAATATAAAATTTGTTACTCAAATGAATGTCTATAATTAGAATCTAAGAATGTGATCGTATTGGATTCCATTAATTAAAAAGTTACAGGACTTGTCACTCGAGTGAATGCGAAGGATTAAAAGGTAAATATTAACATTGTATTGACAATGATTGAATAGCCACATGAGTTTGCTATTGACAATGTGATTGTTATATTGAATAACCACATGAAATTGCATCAATAATGTAACAAAATTCAAAAATTGTTACTCGAATGAAGCCTAGAGACAAGAATGTTGTTATTAGTTAATATGACTTAAAACATAACCACCTAATTGTAAAATCATATTAAGTAAAAGGACCTCAAGTAACATAGATCAAAGTTCAATGACTTAATTATAAGACAATGCAAAGTATAAGGACTTCTTGAGCAATAAACTAGTAAATCTCGTTTTGCCACATCGTCTCCTAAAATATACAGCACCAGATCGTGCCATATGTCGCATTCTGATTAATGGAACTCAAAGATTTATTCAAAACAGCTAAATCCTAAAAATTATAAATAGGCCAAAGGGGTCCTCAAAGATCTCCCAACATCTAACATATCCCCTCTCTACCCTAAACTAACAAAACATGTCCAAAACTATAATAGGAAGAAAAACAACCTTAAAAACCCCCTAAACACTAGTTTTACACTTGAAAAATACTCATTTCCATATATAGGAAGATTACAACTCAAAGAACAACTTTGATTACGGAATATAAAGGTTTTAAGAGCAGTTGTCGACAACTCAAAGAACCTTTTGGAAAATCAACTTAAAAAGGCGAGTAACTAATGCTTTGATTCATTTTTTACATTTATGAAGTTTGATAAGATAAGTATGGATTTAATTGAAATTTTCCATGAGATGAACATGTGTTTTGATTTATTGAAAAGAAAGATTGATTTATTGAATTTGAATCACTAGTTAATACTCTACCCATCTTGTCTTTGCTTTACTTTGCTTTGTTGCCATACTAGGAGTCATCTAATGATACCGAGATGGGCGACGACTAGTTTGTTATTTGCTTTGTTTTTGTATTGCTCTATTTGGAAATTCCGGTAAGGGTCAACCAGGATTTGATTGTGAATCCACTTGAATGTAGATGCCTATGATTGAATTAATATTGAAAGAAATGATTACGCTACGGGTAGTAGTTTAACTAGTGATAGGGTCTTCTTTGTGCATCTAAAGGTTTTGTGCATTTCATGTTTTCTTGAAAAGGAATTTCTCAAACAGAAGACGAATCAAAGAATTTTGTTACTCACTGAGTACTGTGTACTTACTTCCCATTTTTTTTTTTTACAATTTTGTAGATGATTGAAGGCGTGATCTTTGGAAAGCAAGTCATAAGTTGGAACATGTCTGCAGACAGAAGTAGAGTTTTGCATGTAGTAGAAAGCGGTCTTTGAAGCTACTATAAGAATGCATTTTATAGTTAAAACAATTTATAACTTTCATACCATTTGTGTTAATAAGTATGTCCACCTCTCTATAGACATATATATTTGTGGCTTATGATATTCAAAACAAGATGAATGTATAACTTTGTATTGATTAGAAATTAGAAACTTACCTTTCAGTTTAAAGATTTCCCAATGGTTTGTCTCAACTAAGTTAATCAATAAAATACACCGAGTTATATAACTTATTGTGTTCTTTACATTTAATTAAAAACCTAGTTGTAGTGATTCTTTAAAAATTAAACAACTTGTTAGCTGAGGTAATTAGCCTTATAGAATGTTAAATCATCTAAGGCAAAAGCAATTTGATTGTTTCGTACGCCCAATCCTCCCTCTCCCCCCAAAAAAATTGTAATGAAGCTTCCACTATAAAAAATTGGTTAACTGATATATGTAATTCAAGAATATGGGATATCATTAGCGGTGGCGTGACACATGTGGGTTGTCTTATTTGGCATGCACACTGCGCGCGCATACTTTTGAGCAAATTGACAATGTCTAGTTTAGAGATACATATAGTCACAATCAGTTTAACGATTAAATATATAATATGGTACGAATGTAAACTACACGATTGGCGTAGCTTGAATTGAGCTAACTTGGGGCTCATATCATATGAGCCAAAGCTTGAGCATGCGACACAGCTCACTAGGCCGACAAAAGTTGGCTTGTGAAGAGTGGCCTCTACAGCTCATAACATAGCCGGTTTTCTAGCAAGCTTTAATAGACTGTGTCCTATTAAAACAAAATCTTAACTTGAGTTAGGCACATGTAATATTTTTGATTATTTATAAAAAAAGAGTTAAGTAAAACTCCCAAGTCTTAAAAATAAATAAATAAATAAAATAAGTTGAGTTGAGTCTTCCGATCTAAACTATTTCAGCTTTTGTTTTTCGTAGTGAATCCAGCTAAAGCTCGACTCTAGCTAAGAAACCCTAAACCTTTTATTCAAGCCAATATTTTAGACTCTTGAGTTGGCTCGACTCAATTTAGCATTTAGCATGCCTACAACATCACCTCACTTATAATGAGTTTTAAATTTCGAATTCATATATCATGTGAAAACCACAAAAAGTTACGAAACAGACTTGTAATAATTTTTAAAAATGACAATTCTGCGTGTTTGAAAATTATTCTATCAACGAATTAGTTATAAACTATTTTTCATTGGAACGTTTATAACAAAGCTCCTAATATCGTAGGCTGATTTATATTGAGCTAGATCGGGCTTTGTGAATAGAGTCTGACTCTCAATAGAAAACAGCAATGTCACATGTGTTTTTTATTGATAGTCGAACTTCATACAAGGAGTTTGATCTGGCTCAATAGAAAAACTCATATCTTAACTCTTTTTCCAACTTATTACCATGTAGATCCTTTTATTTTGCTTAAATTTGCAATTAAATACGGCCTTCACCCACCCGATTCCAACCCTTGACCACCACTGTTATTGACGAAAGAATGTTCAACATTTGATAGTTGATACACACGTCCTCTCTTGTAAGAAACCTGTAGGGACGTAGCTAGAAAACGTTAGAAGGGGTAATTGAAACTTGACGAACTCTAACCAAAACATTAAAAAAAAAAATTGTTTTCCAATATTTCAATAAACCCCCGGCCAAAAATGGGGTACACATATAGACCTACTATTTGTACAAAAACCTTTACAAAATCTTTTACAAAATATGTTAAATTCATCATCTTACTAGTTTTTCACCCGTTCGTTACACGGGATGATAATAGTAGATAATATAAGCAATTTGAAAAGATTAAATATGATTGTATAAAAAAAATTTTAATTATAATATTTGACCGTTTATGTATGTGTAAAGAAAAACAATGTAGTTGCTACCCATAATACAATATCTTTTATAATAAAGATAAAAAATTGTCTATAATATTTGACCTTTTGGAACGTAGTTTGTATTAGACTGCCAGTATGTAACGCACGAGAAATTATGTTACATCCGATAAATTTAGCAAGAATAAATAATGAATGATAATACATATATTACAATATTTATAGTAGAATTTGTTATTTGGCGTTCTTTAACACGTTATAATTTTCAGACATTTTCATTTTATAACTCTCGAAATATCTATATGAAATTTTCTCTAAGTGAACACCAACTTTTTCTGGAAAATACACATGTTACTTATTGCCCTTTTTGGTTTTTTTTTTAAACTTTTATAATATATATTAATGATATTTAATTTTTCATAACATACATCTTCTAAAGAATAAATATTTTAATATATTAATATAATTTAATCAGTTTTTAAGGAATTAAACTGGCATGACCAAATCAATTGGAAAAATCATGAATTGACTAATATTGGAACTAATCCAGAAAACAATCTGATGATATGAGATAAACACGGATATGGTTCAAAATAAATATTTTTCAATAATTATCCATTAAATTTTTAAACTTTTTGGAAACCCAAGGCTCATAAGTCAAGGTCCTATTATGCATAACTATTCTCCAAGTATGTTAATATAAGTATACATTCTCAATTCTTTTCATTAAATTATCAATGTGGGATTTCCTTTTTATTCCCAAATAGAAACCAAATTCATATTGTGAATTTTGCATAAATGTTAATGAATTACATTACATAAAATAAAATTTAAAAATCGCACAAATTTAAAATTGTTTAAAAAACTGAATTCAAGTATTACTATTTTTTTAAATGTAAAAACTTAATTCAAGTGGTTATTAAGATAATATATGTGAAATTTTTCTTTGATGTAAGGGAACTCACATAGAGAAGTTAAAATCTTGATTAAGTTATTTAAATTATTCATATTCGATATTCTCTATATAAGGAAATATATTAAGGTAAGACGAAAAAAATAAATGAAAATAATAAAAAGATAAAAAAAACCAAATTCATATTGTGAATTTGCATAAATGTCAATGAATTATATTACATAAAACAAAATTTAAAAATCAAACAAATTTGGATCTGTTCAAAAAAAATCAAATATAACTTTTCTTCTAAAGAATTCAAGTAATAATCTATATAATTGCATTCATTTTGGTTATTAAGATAAAATATGTGAAAGTTTTCTTTGATGTATGGGAACTTATATAGAAAAATTAAGATCTTGATTTAGTTATTTAAATTATCAATTTGTGATGTTCTCTGTGTAAGGAAATATATTAAGATAAAAAGATAAAAATAAATGAAAATACTAAAAAGATAAAAAAAATTCATATTGTGAATTTTGCATAAATGTCAATGAATTACATTATATAAAATAAAATTTAAAAATCATACAAATTTAAAGCTGTTAAAAAAATCAAATTTAATTATTATTATTTCTAGATATAGAAAACCGAATTCAAGTGGTTATTAAACTAAAATATGTGAAAGTTTCTTTTGATGTAAGAGAACTTATATGAAAAAACTAAGATCTTGATTTAGTTATTTAAATTATTTATTTGTGATGTTCTCCATGTAAGATAATATATTAAGATAAAACGATAAAAAATAAATAGAAATATTAAAAAGATAAATAAACCGAATTCATATTGTTGCATAAATATCAATGAATTACATTACGTAAAATAAAATTTAAAAATCACAAAGATTTAAAACTGTTTTTAAAAAAAAAAGAAAACCAAATACAAACTTTTTCTTTAAAGATATAGAAAATCGATTCTAAGTGATATTCTGTATAATTGCATGCATTATGATTATTAAGATAAAATATGTGAAAGTTTCCTTTGATGTAAAGGAACTTATATATAAAAAAGTTAATATCATGATTTAATTATTTAAATTATTTATTTGTGATTATCTCTATGTAAGGTAATATATTTAGATAAAAAATAAATGAAAATAATAAAAAGGCAAAAAATCAAAGGCTATGATTAAGTGCTAAACCAATGGCCAAGCTGCAATAGCCGGATTTAGAACGTGAATTTGGCGGGAAATGGGAAATAGAAACTAAATTACTTTAATGTATATATAGATTCCACAATTAATTTTTTCGAAATATATAAGGGGTAAGACGGTAAAACCATTCTATTTTGTAAAAATTTTTAGGGTATTTAATATCTTCCATCTTTTCATGTTTTAATATTAATACATTAACTTTTTCTTCGTCATATTTTTATTCTTAATCTTCAATTTGTTATCATATTTTATATCTAACAATAATTTCTTTCTACAAGTTTCGCTGGGAGAGTTGCTTAAATCCTTTAAATAAGTCAAAAGAGAAAAATTTGTAAAAGTAACATTATATATTTACTTATGATTTTAAGATATACAAATAAAATTTTTTTGAATAATAACCATTATTAAGAAATAAGATATAAAAATTAATTAAATATTTCAGAAAAATACAATAAGATTTGTTGGGACACAATCTTCACAAATTATAAAAATTAAGGGCTTTTAGCATAATAAAAATGTAGTGTAACTATAAAAAAAAAATGTGGCGTAAATATATTTTCTTAATATTTATGAAGGTTTTCTCATAAGTAGTATTTTCCCTCCTTTGTGCAAAGGGAAGGCATTGCAAATTCAAGGTTTTTGGAGGGGGTATTCTTTACGTGGGTAAAAAGCTTAGGAAGGTGAGCGCTAATGGCGGACAAAATAACCAAATAACTGAAGCGAAATTGAATGAGGGAGTTTTTGATAGAATGGTCCTATATGTGTTACTTAGGAAGGCAAAGGCTAATGGTGGACAAAATAACCAAAGTGAAATCGAAAGAGGGAATTTTCGGTAGGACGGTCCTATATGTGTAGTCAAGGCTAGTACCAAAACCATTGCATTCCCTGAATTTCTTTACCACCGTCCGAAACCACTACCGTTGTCGTGTCTTCCACGGCCTTCAACGCCTCCAGTTTCTCTATTACCACATCCACTCCATACTCCGCCACTGATTTCGTCTTAAACAAATGTCCATGAACTTGCGCAGTCATCCCGATTGTACTAGGGCCTTTCGCCAGCCCATACAAAATTCCAGTCTATTGACAACGATGACTCCTCTGCGGATTTTGAGTGTGCATATACGATGTGCTTTGTGACTTCATTAATGGAACTTTTTGGATTAATAATTACCCCTTCAAGAAGAAGAGGAATTCCTTTTCACACTTTTCTCCGTAGCGTAGGAGAAGCAACAGTGGCGATGATGGTTGAAATTACAGTGATGGGAAGGACAATGGATTGAAACGTGAAGAGAGAGGTTGGGAGAGAGGAAGAGAATGTTTTAAGATTTAGTTGATTTTTTAAAATTGTATTGTATAATAATAAACAGTAATAAAATTGCTTAGTTGGATTAAATGCTTAGTTGTCATTTATTGGATATATATGAACATCCTACTGAAGACTTTCTCAAATCAAATTGGAAAACTGAAATTGTTTGAGGATTTTTTTTTTTTTAAAGTGAAATCGGAGTTGAAAATTTTTTTGGTTCGATTGTGGTTTTAGACTTAAAACTGAAAATCGTTTATTTGTATTGAACTAAAGTTTTAAGACAATTTTTCTTAAAATTTAGAACAACATTTTAATAGCTTGGCTACTATTTTTTTTGGTGTAGTGTTGTTTTTACAACTTTATAACCGTTTTTTTCTAATTTCAATATTATATATATATATTATCATTTTGATATCTAGCAAAGTCTAACTGTATCGAATATAAAATCAAACAAAAAACTGAAAATTAACCAAAACCGAATGAAACCAATCCATTCAGTTTTGAATTAAATAGGACTTACAACTGCAATCAAGACGAAAATTTTCGGTTTTAATTTCTTCACTAGGCGAAACTAAAAAACTAACATTCATGATCTAGTAACAGTTGTAATCACAAATTGTAGTGCCTCTAATAGCAAGTATACTAGTCCCGATCTCCTGCCATATATGGCGGGAGATCATTTTTAGCAAGTATACATTACTAGAAGTGAGCTTCTTGAATGGTTTTCTCAGCTAAACACAAACTAATATCCACTAAATCACGGTTACACGCGACCTCTGCCAATGGAAAAATTAGCAGGTAGAGAAAAATCTAGTGAAGGAAACATCTTGTTAAAAGCATTTTTCATCTTTATTGAATTCATGATGAATTTGATTCTTGAAATGGTTTTCCATATTCATGTTGCAAACAAAATTGAGGCTTTGAAATTTAATCGTATATACTTCTTCTTTCCCCTCCCCCCTCTAATTTCATTTTCTTTCGATAGTTTGGGTTTTGAATGAAAGACAACTGTCAATGAAAGAGCTTTGTTATTGAACACAAGACAAAACAAAACAAGAAGCATTTGCATGATTTTGGCACAAGCGGAAAACCTAGCTGCCAATAATAGTGTTGTCTCTTTTCTTAGTCGTGGAACAGCCGGTGTCTATGCCTCTGTTTTCTTTTCCTCCACAGTTTTTTTCTTGAAGGGTGAGTATCCTTCCTGTAATAGCTTTTCCACTTGTTCAAATTGCAGTCCTCTAGTTTCAGGTACAAGGAAGAAAATGGCAACTAGTCCAATGAAGGAAAATCCAGCAAACAAGAGAAAGGTGCCAGAGGAGCCTAGAGCTTCAGTTAACGTTAAAAATGTTTCGCTTACTATCAGATTTGATGTCCAGTTGGTGACTGCGGCAATTCCTCCACCTATGCCTCTGTACTTCAATGGATAAATTTCAGAATTTACAACCCAAGGTATGGTTCCCATTCCTGGTGAGTATGTTATGATATACAATCCTAGGAATACCACTGCCAAGATTCCAATAGAGCTTGGACATCCCTTTACGTACCATACTCTTTTCTCCGCTCTACATGCATCTTTTAATGCATCAGTAGCGGTTAAACATGCACCGGGAGCATACTGATCAATGGGGAAAAAAAGAAAAAAAACATTGTCAACAATTACTGAACAGGAAGAAAAGTTAAAGAAAAAGATGCAAAGATGACCTACTTTGTTGGGTGCACTTGAACAGAATGCACATTGGGAATCTGCCTGCACACATGTCATGCAGTTCCAAGAAGATGGATTTGGGGCGTGCATATAACTCAGACAAGTTGAGTTTACACCAAAATGGTGAGACTCGAAGTTGCTGATAAGTGGGGAAGTGGCAGATGCTCGGTAGAAAACAGCTGATAATGCGATAAGACAAGTAATGATCCCAAACATAGAAAGGATCATAAGTCTGCGTCTCCCGTATTTATCCACAAAACCCATACTAATTATTGATCCAATGGCATTTAGACCAGAAGTGATAAGAGAAAGTGCTAATGCTGTCTTATTTGATGCAAATCCTGCAAATTGGATTATGGTTGGACTATAGTACATGACAGTGTTTATACCCACAAACTGCTGAGCTACCTGAACTGTAATACCAGCGTATAGTCCCCTACGAACTACCTTATTAGCCCACGCCATTTTTACTTTATGAAACATGTTGCCTTCCCCGATTGAACTTTCCATGGCCTTCTCTTGCTCGAGTGATGATCTTAAGGCTTCCATCTCTCCGTCAACTTCCTCATCTGGATATATTTTTTGTATGATTGCCCTTGCCTCTTCCTCGTTACCCTGATCCACAACAAAAATAATCATTACTAAATTCATTTTCGTACATCCAAGTAACACTATAATAAGATGGACAGTATGAACATACGTTTCTGAAAAGCCATCTTGGAGACTCTGGGAGTGACATCATCAGAAAAAATTGAATAAATGCGAGAACACCAGCCACTCCAAGCATCCAACGCCATGTTCCGGGGACCTGAAATAGATATGGCACTTTGGACGATTTTTTCTTGTGAAACTATGTGGGAAGAGTCAATAAAATAGCATAATTCTTACATGTATGAAAGCAAGATTGATAAGATATGAAAGAAATTGTCCTCCAGTAATGAGAAATCCGTTTGTACTGACAAGTGCTCCTCTTATTTTATGAGGCGAAGATTCTGATATATATAGGGGGGAAGTCATGGAAGCCATTCCAACTCCCAATCCCACAAATACCCTTCCAAGAATGATCACCCAAGGTACTGGAGCTGTTCCCATTATTACTGCTCCAACAAGGAAAAGAACATCAGCCACCATAATTGAAATTTTTCGCCCGAACTTGTCATTAATAAATCCGCCTACCGCAGCGCCAATTATAGCTCCTGCAACAGCCATGCTCACAATGGTTTCCTACAATATACAAAGCAGGGCGTTTAAGTAGCCAGCTTATGCAGGACCAGTATTTGTATCATTACTACTTTAAAAGTGGTTGGAATATATACCTGTAGCCATGTCTTCTTCTCTACATCATCAAAATCCTCACGTATATACAAGAGGGCACCAGAAATAACACCTGCATCCCACAAATTGTGGGAAAAGATTCATCATATATATAGCACTTTCTAGCTTAAACAAACAGCTTAAAATAAGATCAAAAAGGAAAGACATATGGTACCAGTGTCATATCCAAAGAGAAGGCCTCCAATGCCTGCAGAGAGGGCTAACCGCATAATGTAAGGTGTTTTCCATGCTGTCTTCCAGCATTCGGTGAACTCAGTTTTCTCTGCCGTAGAAAGTCCAGCCTCAACCATTTCTGGACTGTGATAAAGCTGGTTTTTTGTTCAGATTCCTGGATAGAATGGATCTTGACATGATATTTGTGTACATAAAATCATGACAAGTTGAAAACGTACAGAAAATTGATAAACAATAACAAATCCTCTATCGATTCATGGCATTTGGACGGAAATTCAAATGTTGAATACATTTGATTTGATTTGAACAAAGTAAGACGTTACCTGAAAGCCTCTGCTTGTTCTTGCTCTGCCAGCAAAGAAAAATGAATTTGTCTCTAGGAGAGTATTTCCAAACATCAGTCTGTTGTTTCTACATATATTGTCTACTTAACTCTGGGAGGATAAGTTTCAACCATAAAATAATTACACTTAAATTTAGTAAATCCTATTTTTAGGGGTCAGCTGTAGCCATTGAATTATAACAAAATTTAGACATTGTAGAATGAACTTGACATTGGCCATAAGTTTCGACTACGATGACGTTCATTTGTTCCAAAGCTTTCGAAGACATATGATAACTAATATAGCTCAAGAAAATAGACAAAATTAACTATCAATACATAAATAGATAACCTTCATTTGCCTACTGTCTGTAGTATATTTCATTCGATTGGCCTTCTTGTTCTAATAGAATAAATAAGGAAAATTCTAATTGGACAAAGAGGGGGACAAAAAATGTAACAAAATTGACATGTGGATTATATGATAAATGTTGATGTAAAAGTGATGTAATGTGTTGAAAGACAAGATTGTGCCGTGTGTCAGTTTTGTTAAATTTTTTGTATGTGTGTTTGTTCAAATAGCACAACTCTATAAAGCCATTCAACTGTGTTGGGTCCAAAATTTTGGGACCATGAGTTGAGATATAAACCTTGACAAATGACAACCTATATTGTAATCTAGGTTCGAATTTTCTTTTGATTTTTCCTTGATAATAATTTAGCAATAAAGGGAAAGGAAAAAAAAATGGCATTTTAAACTTCTTTATAGTTATGACTTACGTGTGAATAACTGGAAGTAGTACATTTTACAAAATACACGTGTAGATTAAACAAAGATTAGTTTATAACTGACAACCCTCACAGGAAAAATCATCTTTAACGGCTTCAAATTATATAGAAGCTATTTCAGAACTTCCTTCACCAGCTGGAACATAACAAAGGCTAGTGCTTTAGTTGTTGGAACTACATGGTAAATTCAGGAAATGTGCTGACAAAGCTTGAAACTAGTTGGGGTGGAAGCCACTGTCCTTGCACAAGAATATCGTGGTACCTCTGGATCAACGAGAGAACAATACTTTGCAGATCAACCTCTTCAATAGCACCTATAGACCAACATGAACCATGTCATCTGAGTCTGAACAGCTCAACATAATCATATATAGTAATAATAGTCAGATCTAGTGTAGATTTTGCCTCCAAAATTATACAGATACTGATATGGGGAAAGCCAAGTGAGTTTGACTTGAGAAATACCAAGCAGGAATATGTTGGTTAAAAGTTGTATAGGAGAAACTTCCCACCAGGCACCCGGGATTAACTACTAATAATTAGGGGTCGTTTGTTTATATTTATAAACTCAATTTATAAAGAGAATTTATAAAAAGTGAAAATGAGTGGTAGAGATTTAATTAGAGTTTAAAATGTATGGTGATTATTAAGTAGTTGTCAAATCAAGGGTAGGTGAATTTATAAATGAAAAAAATAAATGATACCAAATAAGCCCTAGATTATTTAATTAAATGATAAATAAAGCTTGTGGAAGAGCATTGACAATCAATACCCAGTTCAATAACTAGCTCATGATCTTCCAAATCACCTTCTTCAACTACAGTCCTGTCTTCCAATGCGGTAGCAACTTTTGCACACCTTTCAAGGAATTCTTCTTCAGTTTCTTCAATTTCATCCTCCTCAGAATCCTAGCATTGCAACAAAAAATAATAACAAAGTTATGCTTCAGTTTACGTGGTAATTGGCGAAGTAGTTAACATCATTGGACAAACAGCATGGTGCATGAATAGCATCACAAAGAAAATACTCAAGGATAAATAAATATCCGCAGGGAGAAACATTTTATTTTCTAACCCTGGGCAACTTTCAGATATCAAGGCCAAGCTAACATTTCCAAACAAATTGTTTGAGTGGTAAGGAATTTGGTCCTTAACTTCTTCCTCATCATCCTCAGAGTCCTCATCTTCATCATCCACTTCTTCTTCTTCCTCCTCCTCTTCCTACTGCATTTCTTTCACCCTTCTGGATGCCTCCATCAGAGAATTAAAGCAGTCCTGCAGTAAACCACTCCCTTGCTTTCCTTCGGTTGGCAGATGCTCAATTACCTTTGCCAATGTCATCCCTGAAAACCATTATAAAGCCATATATGATTACGTTATTATCATGAAATGTCTCCACCAATTTATAGACTAGTCCATATGGAGATGAAATGAATAATGTGGATGGTTACTGGATTCAGTACACAGACACAATCAACAGACTCCTGGGGTAACATTTACGGTTAGAACCTTCAATGCACCGAATACATTCTCCAGTTTTTGACAAACATCAATAATGCTTGCATAGAACTGACAAGGTTAAACATGTAAAGACTAACCAGTTAACTTAATCTCAGATTCCGTTGACAATTTGTGTTCAAATTTGTCGGTCAAGATGAATGCCAAGTTATATACCCAGACAGTGAAGCCGTCCCGTTCAATTGTCTTTAAAATCTTCTCAACAGCATCGGGGAAGTGTAAATAGCATGATGATATTCCAAGCAACAAAGGTTTCCACAATGAACAAGGCTGGCTTTTAGTTCCTATGAAACGAGAATATGCGGCGTGAGTGAACGACAGAGCTAGCGACTGCTTAACAACTTCCTCTTCGGACGACGAGTAACTTGTGACATGTAATAGCATATGGACACATGATGAAGCCCTCCAGACAACGGATGGATACTGTGAAAATGCCTCGGTGACAAAATGACCAATTCCTTCAATTACTGAAGGTCGTCGCACAGGAGGAGCTGGAGGGTGTGGTAGTTGTCCCACAATGAAATTATTCAAAGGAAATTTCTGGTTAAGACTAATAGCTTCCTTGATACACTTAAAGATTGATAAATCCTCCAATTCGTCCCACGCATGCCAATCAGCAATTAGATTAGACCAAGCTACTAGCAACTCAGAGATTTTTAGCTGTAGGATAACATTGCTTTCAGAACTATGTCGCATTGTGAATCTGAGCAACATGGAGGAATCATCCACGCATGACGCATAAGATGTTGAAAGAGCAGCCTCACCTTCCTGTTCATTCACAAAGCAGAGGAACAACATAAACATGAGCCTTCCTTATAAGACATATATATCAAATTGCTAACTGCAATACGTCTGGGTGTACAATAAATTGATTAGATTTGTGAAAAAGACAGGTTTTTATACGTTGGAGTAAAATGTGTTGGGTCATCTAAAAAGTATGAATAGAAAATTGCTGAACCCTGATAAAAGTGAACCATGGGAGAAGAGAATTGGATAGAGTACATAAACGCAAACTGCTATGCAAAATATTCCATTCCATTGCAAGATTTGAACACCTGTGTGAGTTCTCACCACTCTATCTTCACATGATGTGTTCAGTTTTCCTTGTAACAATTCTTTTGTCTTATCTAATACATCTAAAACAATCTTCAGTTTCTGTGATATATATATTCTCAGTCACCAAAGAATGTGCAATAATCACATCATGTTCAGAGTGTGCTTCAGGTAAAAGAGTGACTAGAACACACATGTAAGACTAAACATGGGCCGGAATGGTCTTAACCAAGCTTGTTGCAGGATATCAGAGAAGGCTTTTGCAATAGTTGTTCGGCGGGACACAATGTATCATGTGATTCATTTTCTTTAGATTCTTCAAATGTGGAGTCTTCCCAACATTGGGCTGCCAATGCCAATGTTGCAAAGCCATTTTCAACAATCTAATACATGCAGAATCAGTTAACCAGTAAAGAGTTATGCATTTATTATATGTATACTTAGATTATTGAGTAGGTGAACAAGTGAGGAGAACTAGTAGAAACATCAACCATCATTCCAACAAAACATGTAACCAATAAATTTTCTAGAAACATGGCACACCAAAAGTTTTTCATATTTTAGCATGCAACATCTAACAATAAATACTAGCACAGGAAAAATCCAGAAAGACATCAAACCACACACTAAAGAATAAAGATGCCCTTGCCTAGGCAGCTCCTAAGATTGGAGCAGTTCCTTATATGCTAGAATCTATTTTGCTAGGACTCTTAGTTTTAGAAAAAGTCCTTGGGCCTAACGGACAAGACAACATATATGATCCTTCTTCAATCATTTAAATCAAAAAAGAATTTTTTTTATCGCCTTTTAGTATTCAGCATCGTATTTAAAATGACTTTGAATTTTTATGTAACATTTTTACACTTGACATGAGTTTTAAATGAAGTATTGCCTATATCAATTCAATGGGTTATGGATTTACAATTAAATACATTTCAATTAAAAGACTAAAAATGATTGTCTTTTAAATATCTAGAGAAATTTAATTTTATGTGGTGTAACCTAGTTACCTGTGTCCAAAATTTTGTTTGCTTTTTAGTTGTATACTCTATCCTATAATTCAAAAGAAAGGAAATGTGACTCCTAGATATGTACAGACACCCACACACAAAAACTGAGCTAGGGAAATCCATTCAACCTCAATTTTTAGATGTCCAATCCTCAGGTCTGATAAACCATTTGTTTACAAGTCCCAGAAAAGGGAACAATGGAGTTGCATAAACTATTAAATTGCAAGTTGGAGTAATAAAAAAACTACAAAAGAAAAGAAATTTCAAGAAAATATATGGGGTGGATAAATTGTTAACCAAGTCAGATTTGGCCATTTTTGGTGATCATAACCTAAAGATCATAAGCAACTTTCCAGCCAAAGATAGGTAAGTTTTTTCGTGTTGCCTATCTTCAATATTTCCTTGGAGTGGTTCATAAAGAAAGGCAAAGTTTCCACACAAGGTGAGAGAGAATTTTGTTAACTTCCTATCAAGTTACTCCCACATCAATGTTGGTGCCACAATCTAACCACCCAACATTCCCTTCAACCTTAGTTATCTGAACTCAAAATCAGTTAACTTTCATGGATTAGTATTTATTTAGTTTGTTAATGTCACTGATGTCTAAGTAGGGTCATATTATATATCTATTCAAATCTAGATGGATGCCTGAGTGCCAATTAATTCCTAAATAAAATGGAAAATATTGCTACAGGCATTATTAATTTTATATGACTAATGTGATTATCAAAGTATATCTTCTATGTACATCCTTAGTGCAAAGTCCACATTCTGTTCTACTTCCCAACACTATATAAAGTGATACTCTTTAAATATTAATTAGAGGTGTTGCCCTTCCCCATAGACAAATTCTAGATTCATCACCAACTAGTATTCTCACAAGATACAGCCCCCATATTTTATATAATAAATTAAAAAAAATTGGCAAATTGGTGAACAAGAGTAGTCATACTTGAGGCCATGGATCTGGACTAGCAGGTATCCATCTTGAGATCGTTTGGACCAATAATGGAACAATATCAGGGATGTAAGGTGCCACATTTTCACTTCCAGTCTCTAGTAACGTACCAAGAAGCCTTAAATAAAGTGATGTCTCTTCTTTGTCATTGCTAATCCTACCAACAACCATCTGAAGCAGTGGTAACCATTCGGGGGGCATGTAGTCATTCTGCCAATACCAGGAATAGGAGAACATTCTTAATTGAGTTGCCCACATATGTTTGGGGTATTCTTTTGGGGGTGGGGACAAAAATTCGGATCCTTCTTACTTCAATAAGTTTCGCAATTGCACCAGCAGATGATGCGCGGACTGGGAAACATGAAAGTTTATTGGTGTCGAGCATTGCCAGCACTTCCAACAAAGACATGTACATATCAGCATTCATCTCCTGAAATACAAATTAAACATTTCCTCAGATGATGCTCCACAAAATGCTTAGAAATGGTAAAAGCATCCTTCTTTATATGCGTAAAACCAGGGTTGTATTCTAGTAATCACTATATATAAAAAGTAGTTGCCTTACCTCAGGTATACACGAAGATAGCTCCCCGAGCAACCAGTTTGCAGAAGCAACCAAATATGGTTCATAATATAATTCTTTATATAAAGGGAGTATCCTTGTCCAAACGAGAGTTGCAATATATCCGTGCTTCTGCTCCTTCAGAATCTGATCACAAAATATTAGACAATATATTTGTTCACTAGCAACAAGATAAGACAATTTTCATGGGATCATTAGCGTCAGATGTCCTTACATCAAGAAGACTGCTATAGGCCATCAAAACACCAAAATATCTGCCAAAATAAGCATAAACCAAATTAATAAAAGAAAAAGTTGAACAAGGACGGGTGAACAAGAAATATGGACAGAAGCAGCATTGAGAGATAGTGAAAACATTCTAATAATTCCCATAATAATCTAGGGTGTTTGTTTGTAATAATCATAAGCTTTATCAAAGTCATCTAAGAGTAGAGGAAATTTGAGAAAAGAAAAAGAAACATTTTGATGATTGCCAGAAGAGTCATGTTCACCTAAATCAAAGTTATTGGAGTTAAGTTTTAACTCACTCATTTATGGCTTTTGAACTGGAATCAACAGGTATAGGGAACTTTGACAGGTATGGTAGAACTAATAGCTCCCCAATACAACTGCAATCTTTTGTTTTGTTCCTTTCACCTTTCTTACGTTTGGATGTAGCTGAAGAAGATAAAACCGGAGGTCCCTGCAAGTTAGGATCAATGTGAGAATTTCTACAGAGGAAGCTGGAATGTGAAGCTTGAAATATGGACCTTTGAGACTGAAATAACACCAAGTAAATTCAAGGCACTTTTTCTTGCAGTAAACAGGTCGTCTCTTCAACCAGAAATTTCTTCCTGACCAAGATTGAAAGCACTATGATCAAAACTATTACAAATATTCAGATGTCATTAAAAGATGATAACAGTGCGTACAAGTTCAGATGGAAGATTTTTCCGCATGTATTCCTCTGCGTCTTCTTCCCACTCTGCAGTGTCCTAGTAGCAGCCACAGAGATTGAACAAAGAATCAAGTAAAGGTGAAACTACAATTATGCTGTTGAGACAATATTGTGTGAATTATTGCAACATGGACGTGGCTGCATGCTAAAATCTCGACAC
This sequence comes from Nyctanthes arbor-tristis, assembly GCA_963692815.1. Taxonomy (NCBI): domain Eukaryota; kingdom Viridiplantae; phylum Streptophyta; class Magnoliopsida; order Lamiales; family Oleaceae; genus Nyctanthes; species Nyctanthes arbor-tristis. The sequence goes on along the minus strand of CAVNYN010289561.1, from coordinate 9,876 downwards.
GAACTCCTTGATGCAATTTTTCTACAGTGGTTCATCTCCTATAATCAAGTAAAAAAAAATCTTCATTGCTTTTTAAAGGATTATGAAAATCTAATATCTCACCTTCTCATTCAATATAAGCGTAGGAAAGATTGCACAGTCTAACAAGGTTGAAAAATGGGGTGACAGGAGTCTCCATCCGTGTTTCCAATGGTGATAAGAGCACAAACTAACATCTTAGACAGAGTAGTAAAATAGAATTTCGAAATAGGTAAGTTAAAAAATAAATCCAGAAAAAAATGGAACTAAAAACACTAGAACAGGAAGATGAAAGTAATTGATATATGAGAAGAATCAAACGTGCTTACTGGTCCAGCCTCCAAAACCCGAGAGATAACATCAAAAGCTAATGAAACAATCCTCTCTGATAAAAAATCCAGCTTCTGCACAATAAATCCATGGGAGATCAAATATTTGGAATCTTTTTCCTTTATCTCATGGGCTGGTCAGAAAATCAAGATACGAACAAAATATACAGTCCAATGCACAAGAAGAAAATAATGTCGGAGCACTGGGTTTACTATAGCAATAAACCATGTCTTATTCCCAGTAAATAGAAGGTTAACCACATGAACCATTTCTCACAGTCTGATCCAGTTTGATTCTAATCAATTTGAATATCAAAAGCACCTAGATCCTTAGCAACTACTACAAAGCTAAGTGTCATAAACCTTCTTAGCTTCATGAGAAATTTCCAAAATCATAATAGCCATACAAAAAATGTAAGAACTACTGAACATATTCAATATTCAGCAACCAAGAATTCAAGGTTATCATAATTTATAGGCAATCATCATATAGCGCTTACACTAATGATTGAGCTGTACTTGACTATATGTGTTACACAATTTATAATATCTGGCATCAGCCTGCAAATGCAAAATAAGACCAAAAAAGTCCAGACAATGTCAGTTGTCTTTTCTTCATAACATATAAGTATTTTCTTCATAGTATATAAGTAAAATCTAAAAGGAATGTGTATTACTTGGCAGTGACCTTCCAATGTCGAGTAACTAAGGAACAGAAAATGAGTAAACTTCTCTTCCCTGTCTTTCTTCTCAGTGAGTGCCCTTCTAAAGAAAATTCTCCACCCTCAAGAGTTAGAGAACTCAGAATTTTAAACAGATCATTGCAAAGAGAAGGAAGATGAGGTGCCAAAGAAGACGGCATATGTGATCGCACCTGAAAAATGAACAGTCATAACGTGTAGGCTTTAGCTTAGAAAAAGCAAAAAAATGTATCAGGTTGAATGTCAGATGGATGCTTACAAATAATAAAATGCAACCATGATAGTAGAAAGCAAAACATGCAATACTTGCAAGTACTAATCCAGCTAAAAGTTAACAAGTACTCTGTAACATAGAAGCTGGCCAGCATAAAAATTGAACTCACTGTAAAATATATGCACTTGCATATAATGAGGAGGATCTTCTCAGTTTTTTCATCTATATTACCTTGGACACTTGATGCCTGTTTAATGGACGAAAGCAATGAATTCAAGACAGTCCAGCTTAGAAACATGAGAAAATCGCGAGTTACAGAAATGCATAGATTTAACTTTACCACATGTTCATTAAAAACTGCAAGCAAGGGCACAAGCAACTCTTTTGCAATTAGCTCTAGCTGTGGTGGAACTGGCTCCTTCACGAGTTTTGGATTCAAAAAGTACTGCCATATGGATAAATACAATCAGAAAGGTCCTAACAATCAATCCTAGAAACAAACATACGACACAGCCATATAGGTTGCATTGGCAGGGGTTAAAAGAGAAATATTTTTTTCACGTTCTTGAATACAAAACGGGATTTAATTCTTGTGACAAAAGAGCTTTTTTAAAAATAATTTTACATTAGAAGTTAGAAGCTTGGTTAGTAAGTTAATTTGGTTAGTAAGTTAACATGCTCATTTGATTATTAAATATCCCTAGTAGGGTAATATCGAATTGCAAACCTGATGAAGGATTAAATAAAACAGACATGATTTTTTTTCTTTTTTATAATTGTCATTTTGTTTCCTTAGGCAATTTTAGAGTGTTGTTGTTTAGTTGGTTTTTTACTTTTTAATAATATATTTAATGTCTCGATTATCGTATATAAAAGTAATGTTTTGATTGTCATTCAGAGTTTTTTGCCGACCGTGGGGAAGCTTTCTTCCCTACTGGCCCCAAAAAAACGTGGTTGTCTAACTGTCCTTAGCTTCTTCCTTCCCCTTCTCTTTCATTTCAACCTTCTTGCTTTCTCCCCTTCTTCCTGCACTCCAATCTTACAGCCGACATCCATTGCATAGCGGTATACTAGTCCTAGACCATTGTTTCGTGTCTATGTTTATTACTGAAATGGCTGAATTCTTGTAGTTTGCATACTTTATTTCTTATTAAAAGATATATTTTTAATAAAAATGCCCTGCCAAGTTGCTTGAGCCACACAGCAACAGAAAACTGTCAGATTTATTTTGTATTAAGTGATTTAGTACCTGGAACGGTCTAACAAGAGAGTGAAGCATCGTCAGGGCATTGATTGTTTTCCATTCAGATTTCCCATTATTGCTGATCAAATCACTGTTTTCCAAGGCCAACCTAAGCTCCGTTACAAGTTCTGGCCAAGAATTATTCTTGACAAATTCCACAGCAACGGTAGTTCGAAACTGAAAACAAAGACAGAACCAAATTAAACCAACACAGATATATTACATAATAGTATATATCTGGGGGAAAAGGGCGGTTTACATATACGTACGGCTTCGATCAAAACTTTGAGAACGGGAGGTTCAACTTGAAGCAAAGCACGGATTAATGCGTCCCTAAACTTCTTTTTCGTAGGCCAATTAATATAATTAGCATCAGTATTTCGCCGTGTGAAGTTCTTCAGATGAGCAGCTGCAGCAAGCTTCACTCCTGTGTCTTCTCCTGCAAAAATCAACTAAATAAAGTAAATAAGAAACCCATCAATAGTCCATTAATTCATAGTATAGGACTGATTGGGAAGGGTGAGCGAGATGCGGTCGAGAGCTTCGGTGGCAGAAGAGAGAATTGAGCTGTCAGGACTGAGTGTTTGTGTGAGAAGCTGAGGGATCAGGTGGCTTTCCATAGTCGAAAAGGCGAAACTTCTGCAGGTGGCGCAAAGTTTGAATTGGGGAAGAATTGAGTGGACAAAGAGTGCGCGGGAAAATCGATTAGTGACTGGCGCGTTTTTTATTCAAGAATTTATTTATTTATTTGAAGAAATTTGAGAATTTATTTACAAATTAGATCAGCATAATTAGAACAGCATCAACCACTTTTCAAAAAAAATACATTTACGTGTTAATGTTTTCTAGTATAACATATCTGGATCCAAATTAGCCGGCGTACATAACACATCTAACAAAAGAAAAAAAATATTGAACTAATATTTATTTACATCATTAGTTGTATGATGAGTAGTGCTATATATTTATTATCAGTAATGATCACCACTATAGTTAAGTGGTATTAAATAATAAGTCCAATATATAAATCACATGTTTTGAAATTTTTTTTTCGAAGATACATATTTTGACATTTTGGTTACACTTATTATTTAATGCAAATACCGTCATATTAATGATCATCACCACTAATAATAAAAATGATCATTTTAATTGTATAGATAGGACATGTCCTATCAATTTAAAGTTTTTGTGCCAATGCCAAAATGTTGGAATTCACATGGATACCTTAGGGTCATATGTACAACTTGTAATACAAATGATGGTAACATTTCTCTTTATAGATACATGATCAATTAGGTATTTTTGTTTTTTAAAAAAAGATGTTTACTATTCATAAATATGCAAAAATCCTGATGTTACATGACATGATTAGTACTTTAACTTCAGTTACATGACAATAAATAACAAGAAGCCTAATTGACACACATTCAATAAACATAATTTAACTTTCATTTTATGTGACACTCGTTACCAGACATCTTTTATATATTAAAATAACAAAGTTGGTCAACTTTTTTTTCCCGCTTAAAATTATTGCTCAAAAAGTCCTTCTCTTTTAATGTATTTTCTAAATAACAACCTAATATTTTCCAAAAGTTATAGCTATGATTTTATTAGGATAATACATTTTGAATAATACCATAATCTCCGCCTAGATTGGTTTATATCTCGTATTTGTTGTGAAACCAATTTTATGTGAGTGGCAAAAAAAATCTCAATTACTCAGGAACTATAAAATTATTGATTTAAATTTAAATAAATACAACTATTTTTACAAAATTTCAATCGACACATGAATATGTTATTGAATTCATTATTATGATTAAGAAAACAAAAAAGAGTCATTTCTATCGTAGTATGCCAATATAGCCACGCAAATATAAGTTGGATTCCCATTATCAAAAAAATAATAATAAGAGCAAAATCTTTTATATATATTTATATATTACTAATTTGGATATTCTTAAATCTACAATGTAATTTTTTATATGAACGGGTATCAAGCGAATACGTGTATCATAGTTAAAATAATTAGTCTAAAAAATGCAACTTTTTAAAGGATTATATTGTTTATTCGTTATACAAAAATATCAACGAAGTATTCTGGTATATTTACAGAATAAAATGAGTTATTCTCTGGTGGGTATGTGGAGTGGATATGATCTCATGAGTATGAAATTTTTTATCTAAACGGCTAACGAGTTTTTACATGTATTATGATACATGCTTGATACATAATATTAGATTGTTAAGTAATAATATTAAATAAGTTAAATGATTTACAAATTAAATTATAATAAAGGAAATTTTCAAAAACATCCCAAAAGTTTCGTAACTAAACTTCCCACTACGTATGGCGTGTATGGATGCATGTCACATGTATTTTATGAATGCCACATGGTATGCATCTATACACGCCACACGGGATAGAAATTTTTGTTAAAAAACCCCCAGGAGCAATTGGAAATGAGATCGGAAGAGCGTCGTGTAATAAAACATTAAATAGATATATAAGCAATAAGTCCCTTTTAAAGATTTTTTGAAAATTTTGTTAAAAAACTGAGTAAAAACTCTCATAAAGTTCTTGGAATTTTTCCTATAATCGAGTATGTTTATCTACAAAAATATTCATCAAACCTTTCCTTGATTTCCGCAGATATAATTACTCAAACCCAAAACAAAAATCATAATAACCAATAATTTAACATTGAATTAAACTCATTTTCTTACAAAATTTTCCTAATTATTAATTATACAAATTTAATTATTTTGATATATTCATGTTAATATTTACATGTAGTAATAAAATACTAGAAATTTGTTCAAATATATAAGATAAAAAATAATAATTAATTTCAGACATAACTATTAATAGGTCGAGTTTAGATGACAAATTCTGTCATATTGATATTTTGTTTATCATTATAATTGTTGAGTCCCTTTCCAAAATCTCATGGAGGTTTTGCAATAAAACTTTTCATCTCGTATGACGTGTATAGATGCACACTGTGTATATTTTAAATACACGTGATATTTATATAATACATGTGACATGTATCTATACATATCACACGGGGTGAGAAGTTTTGTTATAAACTTTTGGGAGGTTTTTGAAAATTTTCCTATAATTGTTATTCTAAAATTATACTACTTTTGTAAGCGTTATATTTTTTATTTACTGGACAAAAATAGTAATGTGATATTTTAGGTACCTACACAAAATAAAATGAAGTATCGCCCAGTTAAAAAAGTATGTGGAGAAACAGTAGCGGATCCAGGAATTTAATTTACAATGGCTATAATAGAAAAAATTACAAATTTAATCGGGCTAATATAAAAATTTTTCAATTTTTTTATATGAATTTAAACAAAAAATTGTGCTGAAACGGGCAAAAGCCCGTGCTGGCCCGAGACTATATTCGCCCCTATATTACAATGTATTAGAGCAAGATTAATGTTAAGGGAAAAAAGTCAAGGGAAAAAAGCTAAGGGGAAAAAACCACAGAGAAAACCTATTTTTAAATAATGTGTAAGGGGACAAAGTGGGTGGGGGGAATATAAATTAGACACGTGACGATATTTTATAAGATTTGTGGGGAAGTGGGAGTAGAGAAAAATAGTATTTTATTGGATTGAGGGGAATGGGAGACCCTCATTTAGGTTTCTCCTCCCCAAAATAGGTTTTCCTCCTTCTATTTTGACACACTATTTGGATTGTTGGGAGGCCCAAAAATTGAGTTTTGCCTTCTAACACTAATTGTGCTCTTATACGGTTAAAGGGGTATGTTGGGTGGATACTTTCTTATGAGTATGAAATTTTTTATTTGAACGGGTATCAAGCGAATACTGTTAACATGATATATATACGATACGCACTATTAGATTGTTAACTAATAATAGTAAATAAGTTATATGGTTTAAAAGTAAAATATAGTAAAACATTAACTGAGTACATAAGCATGTAACTATTAATAAATTATTAATAAAACATTAATTTAACGTGTCAATTACTAAATCAAAAATCATATATTTACTGATTTTGTTATTTGATGACGGGTACCTGTTTAATATTTTATTAATCATTATTATTGAAATTATTTAGACATAGTCTTTTCGTGCAACGTAGAGGTGAGGGACTAGTATATACTAGTATTGAAAATAACGTCATTATAGCTTTTCATTTTCCTTTTGCGTTATGGATAATATATACTCCCTCTGCTTCCACAAAGATAGTCATGTACGCATTTTCACATAAATTAAGAAATGATAGTTAATATAGTTGAAACATTAAATTTTACTTTATTTTTCACATATAATCTTATGTCTCATTAATTGTTTGAATATTTTCAATGTATAGGTAGTTGAATAACAATAATTAATTAAATAATAAAAAATAAATACATGCTCAAAATGGTAAGTGAACTATCTTTTTTGGGTCGACGACTATCTTTTTACCACGGTTGTTTTTTGTTCATTTTGTGTTGATCCAGTATAATGTTTTATGGTTTATCTATACTATTTGTCCCATGTGTGATGTGCACACACAAATTTGACAAAATTGGAATGTAAATATTTATCATGAGAAAATTGCTATTTTAAGTTTAAAAATATTAAGTTGAGAACGTTAAAATCATATTTACATAAAATGAACTATTTTGTGCAAATTAGCCTTCATATATGAATTAGAACTTAATATTCATAAGAGCTAAAACTGTTCAATTTATTTTATTCCATTAGCGTTCTAAATGGATATCAATTCCGATGTCTATAAATATGTTGTAGAAAAACATGGAATGTCGAAGTGTGAGGAAAAAGAGATGTAATCAACATAGCTCTTGTTTTTCTTTTCTTTCTATTTCATGGTAGAATTTCATTGTATTATTTATCCAAATTCTACTATTCTCCTTTGGCGCTACAAGTCATGTACACTTTTTAAGTAATTGTATTGATCTTTATTAGCTATTTTATTGAATTATACAAGTAAACTTGGTTTTATATCAATACACTTTAATTGGTCATTTCAATTAACAACAAATCACTGTGTCTAAGTATACATTCATCTATAATAGAGATAAGCAGTATTACTCAAACTTTTTATAACTTATATATCATCAATAAGATTTATCAAATTTAGGTGCTTCCACTAGTGCATTTATTTCAATCACATCAAAATTTTAATCAGAAGTTTTCTTGCTAACCACACAAAGCTACTATTATTTTTCATCATCTCATCTTCATTTCAAAAACAAAATTTCCAAAATTCTTCTATAACTATATATTGAAATTCAATATCGTATTGAAAAAACAGACCCAGTTATTACTATTTGATTTAAAAGTAATGTAATATGTTGAAAAAAAATATTTTACCATGTGTCATGAGTTTTCTTAATTTTTTTTTGTATGCTAATTTATCCAAACTGCACAACTCATATGTATAGAATAATTCTTTTTGGGCAAAAAATTTAACAGAACATACACGTGAGCCATGTGATTATTATCGATTTAAAAATGATACGATATGTTAAAAAAAGATTATATCATGTGTCAGTTTGTAAATCTTTTGAATGTTTTTTAGTTCAAATAACATAACTCATATATATTGGTAGAATAATCATATTTGGACCAAAAAAAAAAGGACGTACCTGTGTACTTACTATTAATTTAAAAGTGATGTGACGCGCTGAAAAACAAGATTCTGCCATATATTTTTTTCTCAAATTTTTTATATGCATTTTTGTCCAAATATCATAAGTCATATGGCTACACGACGCTCTTCCGATCTCAAAAAATTTAACAAAATATAAATATGACCTGTGTGATTATCATTAATTTAAAAGTAATATAATAATATGTTAAAAGCAAGATTTTACTATTTGTTAGTTTTGTCAAATTTTTTCTATGCGTTTTTTGTCCAAACAACATAACTCATGGTAGAATAGTTTTATTTAGATAATATATATATATATATATAAGGAAAGTTTATCTGGCTCAATTGATTGTCAGACACAATTAGAAATAACTTTTCTGCTCATTATTCGACTTCTTTAAAATACCAACTTGCTATCGTCATTATTCTATTATTATACTCTTTTTAATTATTTAATTTAATATTTTTATTTTGAGACTCTATCTACATATTATATTTTGGTTAGATGTATCTCACATTTGCTAATGAGTTTGAATTATATGAAAATAGTTAATCTATCAATCTTCATTTTCAATATTGTTTTTCCTTATTATTATATTTTTTCTTTTATTCATTTAATTTACTATTTATATTTTGAGACTCTATCTATATATTATATTTTGGTTATATATATTTCATATTTGCTCAATGGATTTCAATTTTACTTTGTTTGATTATATAATTTCATCATTTTATGTTCTCTTACTCTATTGTATTTTATTTTGTCAGCATAATATGTCTATGGGCTTTTCCTTATTATTATATTTTTTCTTTTAATCATTTAATTTAATATTTATATTTTGAGACTCTATCTACATATTACATTTTGGTTATATATATCTCATATTTGCCTAATGGATTTCAATTTTACTTTGTTTGATCGTATAATTTCATTATTTTATGTTCTCTTACTCTATTGTATTTTATTTTGTCAGCATAATATGTCCGTAAAAGGCATGAGTGTGAAATTAATATAGATTATGCTATCATATTTTATTGTCTTTAAATGAAATAAAAAACAAGAATGAATAAAAAAATTATTGGTTTAATTATTATACTTTTCCTTTTAATCATTTAATTTAATATTTTTATTTTAAAACTCTATCTACATATTATACTTTGGTTAGATATATCTTATATTTGCCTAATGTATTTGAATTACATAAAAATAGATAATATATCAATCTAGATTTCAATATTATTATTATATTTTTCCTTTTAATCATTTAATTTAATATTTTTATTTTAAAACTCTATCTACATATTACATTTTGATAAGATATATCTCATATTTACCTAATAGATTTCACTTTTACTTTCTTTCATTGTATAATTTTATAATTTTATATTTTCCTACTCAAGTATATTTTAGTTTGTCACTATAATATGTCCATAAAACGTACGAGTGTGAAGCATAGTATGCCCGTAAATATACGAGTGTGAAGTTAATATATAATTATGCTATCGGATTTTATTATCTTTAAAGGAAATAAAAATAAGATCGGATAAAAAAATTATTGGTTCAACAAGATGGCAATGGACTAATAACAATAATTTAAAATTATGTCATCAAAATAAAATTTTGATTGCACGCTACTTGTAAACGTATGATGCACATTAATTTCATACATAATGTGTTTTTTAGTTTTTTTATTTAAACTTGGCAAAGAGAATTTTATTAT